>ML781260.1:16218-27516 GCA_009831015.1 Picea engelmannii
TCGGGAACATATCGTGACCGTCGGATTTCCTAACTACAAATGCATACTAATGCATACTAAAGAAACACACTTTTACCTAACGACATATTAGACCAAGTAGATCTTAACTAACTCCTAAGTGTCTAAATATCCTAACAAAGGGTTCACAATTAAGATTCAAAACATTACTATGAAACTAGATTAATTACAAATTCTGAAAAGCAATCATAAGAATTAAAACACTGTAATAGAAAGCATAACTAATAAATAATACACACAGAAAGATGCAGCACTTGATCAGAAGAGCGGGCCCAGATCTCTGATCAGGGTTGTGTTAGTCACAACGAAGATTAAGAAAGCAAAATAGATGATGTTTTATAAATCTAAAAAGGGTTATTACAATATCAATGGGGGCATCCCCAGTTACAAGAATAAACTGTCTTTTATACATGGAGAGGGAGAACAACCTCTTTCCCCAAAACATGGTAACCGTATCCCCAGAAATATACATTAGTTGGAATGGAACCAATACCATATAGACAAGATCAACGAGATGCCCAAGAATGGTTCAGGGATCTGTGACTCCAACTACGCGACCTCCTTATGGCTTGGTCGTTGCTGTGAGTAGCGGATCTGCTATGGGATACTGAAGCCTTGGTTGCTATTCTCCAAAAGTTGTGTTCAAACATTCGTTTTAGTGTTGTGAATAGGAAAAACTCCGAGACTTTATTTCATTAATAAAATATTCCAATAAACAAGGCAGGGGTATTTACCTTACAGGTTTAGCATAGTAAACATAGGTAAATAAGTGAAAAAAGGTCAAAAAGGGTAATGGAAATGCAACAGAAAGATAGCCTGATTTGGTGCCCAACATCTCTGCCCAACTAGCCTTCTCCATGCCCTCATGCAGTTCGCCGCCTTTGCAGGTATGGATTTCACATACTATTGGCTTCATGAAAATGGGCGAGATCATATTCTATGGTCATCTCTATCCCTAGAACTTTAAAACCGTCTGAAAGGAGGACTTATTTCCACCAATCTTCCGAGACAATATACGCTGGAGTGTAATTTTATACTGGGAACCAAATAGTGGGAAACTAAAACCAGATTCCCATCCATTAGACCCCACATGTTCGGACACATGCCACATATTTGGACACTCTGGGGAGCACTCGTGCAAAATTTGGTGCCCCAAAAGGTTCCCTGTTCCGGACAGCTGTAGGTGCCATCATCCACCTTTTCTGACAGCAATCAAGGGCCTCATCTTGAAATGTGACTAATTTCTTAACACAAAGATTAAGGCACCAATTTTGTGTCCTCAACATTATGTCTCTATTCCCGTCAATTCCCAGAAAGGTATTATGTTTATTGAACATGGTGACTAACCTCTCATGTTCTCATCTTACTATAAATGGCTTTGTAACTTGATTAGATTCAAATGTGTTAAAAGCCTTCTGCCAGCTGATCTGGTTGAAAGTGTAAGAGGTGAGGGCCCTTAAATGAATGTCCCCCACGTATGGGACCGGATTGACTTCTCTGTCCAGGGGCAGCAGATACCCATGCAGGTAAAATTCACACATCAAATGTTGAGTTGACACGTCGTGGTGCCTCATTATTCAGAGGAATTGTACACCATCTTCTATTTTATAACTAATCTCATTTTTTATGATCTCCATGCAGAATAAAAGAAAACGTTCATGTAAGAATAAAGAATAACAAGAAGCAGGGGGGCGACATGCCATCATCTCTTGTGCCAAATTAAACATCTGCTCCTTATTAGTTTTCATCTCTTCCACTTGCTTTTCCAGCTACTCCATCTTGAGCTGCTACTTCGCATGCCTTAATCTCATGATGTCTATACGCTCCACATACTCAAAAATAGTTGTGGAGGCTCGTTCCTGAGTTCTTTTGACCTCATTTTGATACTGAGCGGCAGTAGATTTCCAAGTTTTCACTTCGACCATTAAGGCATACTCACAGTCTTCAAAAAATCGCTTGACCGGGTCTGTTCGAGTAGCAACAGAGGTTATGGCTACCTGGTCCATCTGAGTCTCTGCTTCTACTCCTATGGCCTTGGAATTTATAGCTTGCTTCTTGTATTTCTTCATCCACTTTTGCATTTTGTGTACCTGTTTCCTTAGTTTCCTGACTTCCATCTTAAGCCGCATTATATATTTAAACTATAGTTTATGTTTTTGTTTGACTGGGAGTCTTACGACCTTCTCGTCTGGCTCTTCCATTGTTTCATTCGTTGGGACCGCTTCGCTTCGTCCCTCCTCTTCACCACTGGCTATTTCCTCTTATTGCATGCTCACCGCGACCATTGGTGCCCTTGCGAGATGCTCTCTTGCTAATGTGTATGTTGGAATCCTTTCTGGTTCCCCAGCCTCAGGGACCTCTACCTCTTTTCTCTTCTCAAGCTCTGAAGTGCCTATCACCTAAGTAGCATCCACCCCACACGGATGTGGCCTTTGTGATAACTTCAAAATTGGAGGAATGTCGAGATCTTTTTTTTTGCACCGAGGGGAACGAGTTCTCCTTGCTCTTCTTGGAATAAAGGAGACAAAAGAGAACTAGAAGATATCTTCAATGTTCGGTCTCGAGGTCGATGTTGGTTCTTGTGGGTCAGCGCCAACCTCACACCCTAGTTCTCCCAACACTTCCTCCATGGGTTCCATGGCTTCAATAGCTCTGAACCCTTGTTGTCCTCATTCCTCCTCTTCCATGGGTTATATGGTCGAGGTGGTCACGACCTCTTCTTCATTCAGGTCATCCTCCTCCATCAGCTCCATGGTGGCAGGAGGTCCTTGTGGGGTACCCTCGGTCACAATATCGACCAATTCACCCACTCCTACTTGTTGTGGCCCTGCTTCTGTGGTTATCATGCTATCAAATTGCTCTGCTAGTTCCACAGGTGAGGCAAGTTCTTGTGGGACAGCCTCGACCGTGCTACTAGTGGTCCTTTCTGTGTCAACTTCCGCATCTTCCATTGGTTCCACGATTTCGTCTTTCTCTTGGGGAGCAACCTCTTCTTCAAATTCTTCATCTTCCATATCCATCTCTTATGGTTCCTCCTGGTCAACATAATAATCTTCTCCTGCATTTTCCTCCTTCGTGGCTTCTGGTTCATCTTCCCTAGAAACCACAGTGGCTGCTACTTCTTCCTCTTTGGAATCTCGAAATAGTTCCCACAGGATCGGGATTCGTCTAATGGCATTCATTACTAACAGCTGAACCAGCCCATGGTGGGTGATGACTATCAATACCTGTCGTGACTCCTAAGCCGAATGTGACATTAGGTGAAGGCTTCTCAATAAGAAACAAGGCAAATTCAGTGAGAAAGCCTCTGCTTGGGGAAATAACAAGTGAGTTAGTATTTGAAGATGGTATTTGAATATGGTGGAGTATCTCCCTTCACAAGTCATATATTTCCTGACGAACTCTGCTACTTCTTCCCATGGATGTGGTAGAGAGTTTCAGTCGTATCCTCGACCCTTCTGCATGATGCTTTCTCCCACCTATAAAAAGGCTTCGGGAAACTCCAGAAGGACAGTGCTTCTTGAAAACCATCGCTGTCCATTTTGAGGGAGTCCACTGACTTCTACAATGGCTTCCTCTGTTGCAGGGATTTGAATTTCGCTGGCCCGAGAGCTTTCTTCTCTCAAGTTGAGTGCAAATTCTGCCGCAATTTCTTCGTTCGACCCATTCAACCTATCAAAGTAAACATTCCAGCCCACGTTCTCAAAGACCTTCCATACCTCCTGATTGTTCTAAATTCTCATTGTATCTTCAAGCTCATGCTACACATATCATCCACCCATTTCTATAAAGGCGGGGTCAACACGACGAATGCAGTTAGTTGGTGGGGGAAAATCATAGGGCTCCAAACCGTTGGCAACTGAAATAACGTCATGGTCACTTTTGGGGACAACGGATGAAACAGTACTGGTACATTTTGAAAATTATGACAGATTGTGGTGGTATTGTTGGATATTTTTGAGATTTAATGCAATGTGTTGGGGAGGTAACTGATTATGACTCTGCGTGTATGAATACACATTCCAACATATCAAAGTTATGATTATTAAGTAACGAAATCATTGGATTCTGTTTGGTGAGGATCATGTTTCATGAATTCTTTTTCGTAGTACGTCGTCGTTTATTATGATGGTTCCCCCCCAACTCAATCAGGGCCGTCCATGACATGTTTTGATGTCTTTTTGGAATATTTTAATTAAATCCATAAAATTTGGCAGAGACATACCTGGGGACTTACCTTATGGTGGAGTAACAACAAAATTTCTGACGAAGTAACGCCAATAGGGCGTAACAACAGCAAGGAGTAACAACAACAGTGAGTAACAACATCGACGGAGTAACGACAACAGCGGAGTAGTGGAAGTTATAGAGTAATGGCACCGATGGAGTAATAGTAGTTGCGGAGTAACAACATCGGTGGAGTAACGATAGTTGCGGAGTAACAACGCCGGTGGAGTAACAACGCCGGTGGAGTAACAACAGTTGCGGAGTAACGACAGTTGCGGAGTAACGACAGTTGCAGAGTAACGACAGTTGCGAAGTAACAACGTCGACGGAGTAACAACAATTGCAGAGTAACGACACTGGTGGGGTAACAGTAGTTGCAGAGTAATGGCACCGACGGAGTAACAGTCGTTGCAAAGTAACAACATCGACAAAGTAACGACAGTTGCAGAGTAACCGCACTGGTGGAGAATCAGTAGTTGCGTAGTAACGACACAGACGGAGTAACAACAATTGTGGAGTAACCGTACCGACGAAGTAACGACAGTTGAGGAGTAACAACATCGGTGGAGTAATGACAGTTATGGAGTAACAACACCGGCGGAGTAACAACGGTTGCGGAGTAATGACACTGGCGAAGTACCAACAGTTTGAGGAGTAACAACAGTTATGGGGAAACAACATTTAGTGGAGTAACAACACCGAGTGTTACATTTCTCCTGGCCAGATTCCTTTGTTGTTCCTACAAAATACAAACAAGTAAGAAATAACAATATATATATATATATATATATATTTATTTATTAAAACAAAGTGAGAGTGTCCTTCATCCCAACAACCATTAAATCATATGAATCAGAAAGGTGTTTGAGAAAGGCATTTCTAGAGGCTGGATGGTGGTATAGTTTTAGACGATGTTCGTTTACTAAGAACGAGGTATGATTCTCATCTATTGTAATTAATCTAACCGTTCCATTGTCAAACACTGCATCCACTTGATATGTCCCTATCCAGCGAGTGCGAAGCTTTCCTTTGAAATCCTTAAATTGGGAGTCGTAAAGTAATGCTTAATCTCGCACATGAAACACCTTACTTTTGATAAATTTATCATGCCATTTCATTCTCTGTTGTTGAACAACAGTGGTCTTCTGGACAACTACTAACCGAATCTCATCCAACTCATTCTGTTGTTCCAGTTGGTGTTTTTGTGCTTCTGATAGCTCTAGGCCTACTTCTAGAGTTGTTCTGAGTGTACTGATCTCAAATTCCATCGGAAACAAGGGGACTTTCCCATAGACTAATTCAAATGGAGAAAACCCAGTTGTGTTCCGCCATGTTGTTCTGTATTCCCATAAAGCTTCTGGAAGTTTCTATGCTTAGTCCCAACGATGACTTGCTACTATCTTTGTCAAGATATTTTCCAATAACTTGTTTGTGCTTTATACTTGCCCATTCACCTGGGGGTGATAGAGGGTTGTCACTCTATGTTTGACCCCATATTTCTGCATCAACTTTCCTATCATGTGAGATGTGAATTTTGATCCTCCATTTGACACAATTTCCCTTGGAGTGCCATATCGGGAAAAGATTTATTCAAAGAGAAAGTCTATCAGTACTTGCTCTGTTGCTCTTGTGACCGCTCTGGATTCCACCCATTTAGTTACATAATAAGTGCAGACTAGGATGTAATCTTTCTGATGAGAAGATGGGTTGAAGGGTCCAACAAAATCAATGGCCCATTTCTCAAACGGTTCAAGGAATATCTGGGGCTATAGAGGTATTTCATCTGCTTTCCCAGGTTGTCCCATCTGTTGGCAGCTATCACACATTCGTACATAATCCTGAGCATCGCGAAATATGGAGGGCTAGTAATATCCAATTTGCAACACTTTGTTACCTGTTATTTTATCTGCAAAATGTCCTCCACAGGGTCCATCATGTGCAGCCTTCAGTATCTCATAGATATCATCTTCTACTACACAACGTCGAATCTGTTGGTAAACCCCTGTATGAAAGAGATATCCTGCCATCCATGAATATCAGGTACTCTGGTGAATAATATTTCTTTGATCCTTATATGACAGATGACGAGGCACCTTCCCTGTAGCAAGATAATTAGAAATATTTGCATACCATGGAGTGTTAGCAGATACTGCAAAAAGCTGTTTGTTTGGAAAATTATCTTCAACTGGTGTATTCTTACCATCATGTTCTATCCTAGATAAGAAATCTACAACCACATTTTCCTTCCCTAGTTTGTCTACTATAGTAATATCAAATTCCTATAGTAGAAAAATACATCTTGTGATACGACCAGGGGTAACAGGTTTATTCATTAAATACCTGATAGCTGCATGATCAATATGCACAAATGTAGGATACCCGGTAATGTAGTGTCAGAATTTATTGATGGCGTAAATGACAACAAGGAACTCTTTCTCAGTCACTGTGTAGTTTAATTCAGTAGGAGACAAATTCTTACTAACATAGTAAACTGCATATGGTACTTTGTCCTCTTGTTGTCCTAATACTGCACCAATCGTTGTTTGGGAAGCATCTGTATGAATATGGAAAGGTAATGCCAAGTCTGGCCCTCTAAGGATTGGAGCGCTACATACCAATTCCTTAATTCTCGTAAAGGCTGCATCACAGTCCTCTGTCCACTCAAAATCTGAATCTTTTGTTAGCAATTGAAAATGTGGATGTGCTACTTTAGCAAAATTTTCTATAAAATGCCTGTAATAACCAGCACAACCAATAAATCTGCATACCTGCGTGGGTGTTTTGGGAGTCGGCAAATGCTGAATTACCTTTGTCTTTGCTGGGTGCATCCAGATTCCTTCAACTGAGAGAAAATGTCCCAGAACAATTCCCTTTTCCATCATCATATGGCATTTTTCCATACTCAGAGAGACACACGCTTGTATACACCTTTCGAGAATTTTTTCTAAATTTTTCAGCCCTTTAAGAAATGAATCCCCATATGGAGTAAAGTCATCCATGTATATTTTAACACTGTCATCTATCAAATTAGAGAAGATTCCCAAAATTTCCCTCTGGAATGTTGCAAGAGCATTACACAGGCCAAAAGGAAGGACCCGGTATGCGAATGTTCCCTAGGGGCATGTGAAATTTGTTTTGTCATGATCTTCGGGAACTATCTGGATCTGGTTATACCCACTAAACCCATCTAGAAAAGAAAAAAACTTTTTGCCAGCCAATGTGTCCAAAACTTGATCAATAAATGGCAAAGGAAAATAACCTTTTTGCATTACCTTATTTAATTCTCGATAATCCACGCATATCCGCCATTTACCATTTTTCTTGGGGACCATTACTAATGGGGAGACCCATTGGCTATCTGAGATGGGGTAAATAAAACCTACATCTAGTAATTTTTTAAGTTCTTCTTTCACAACATTTTTCAATGTGGGGTTCATCCTTCTCTGAGGTTGTCTCACAGGATGACAATCCTCCTTGATGTATATATGATGGGTACATGAATTATCAGGAATCCCCTTCATATATGTATAATCCCAGGCGAAGGCTTCTTTGTGTTTCTGAAGGACATCTATGAGTTGCTTCTTCTGGAATTTTGACAGGGTTGGATTAATATTCAGGGTTTTTCCTGGTTCTAGTTCCATTGGGACACTTTCACTGGGTGCATCAACAGGTAGCTCCTCTGATCCTTCTGTTGTTTCAATTGTTTCCTGAGTCTCATACCTTAGGATAGATTCTAGGAATTGTTGATTTGTTTCGAATATGGAGAAAGGATCATCCATAAAGGAGGTGATTACATCATCTTCCAATTCCAATTTCAATTGAAGGGCTTGTCCAATAGTGAGGACTGGTCTCAATTCCTCATTTTTTGTTTCGAGCTCTTTCCTAGATAAAATTTTCTTGCCTCATGCTGGTTTTATGGATGGGTTATGTTCTGCAGATGGGTATAACAATAAGTTCTTAATGTTGTGCCCATTTGAAATAACCATGTGCCCTAATCGACACCCAATGTAAGCATCTGTAGTAGCCATCCATGGTCTACCCAAAATCAAAGGATCGTCGCCCATCGAAGATTGTGTCTATAAAATTAGGAAATCTATGGGATAGTGCCATGAATCCACTGAAATTGTTACATCTTCCAACTTTCCTACAGGTTTGACTATAGATAGGTCTGCCAATTCCAATACTGTAGGTGTATGTTTCAAGTTACGAAGACCTAATGCATGCATGGTTTCAGTGGTGATAACATTGATGGTATCACCCAGGTCTACCAACACATTTGGAATCTATAACCCATTAATTTGTACTGTCAGAATTGGGTTCCCCGGATCTCCATACTTTTCAGGCATTGACTTTCCTGTCATGAAATCTGATAATTTTCCCATAACATGAATGGTAAGGGGGTCTTTGGATTTCTTTGTAGGTTTCTTTGAACAGTATTCCCTAAGAGTCTTTGCGTATATTGGCACATCCTTCATAGCTTGTAACAAGGGAATTTTAACAAATAAGTTATGCAATTCTCCTAATAAATCAAATTTAGCTTGAGGGCTTGATTTACTCAAAGTTAGTCTCTCTCGGTAAGGTGGTTAAGATTGATGTTGTTTTACAGGAGGTGCCTGGTTTTTATCAGTTTGTTTTGGGTATTTATTAATTGGTTCTGATTCCTTACCTTCACTATCGAGTTGTTCAATGGTAACTGGAGGAGGTTGAAACTTAACTGTCTACCCTGATCATAGATTCATTTCATACAAATCTGCAATGGAAATGTTATATGAAGGTAGGTTAAGAATGTCAGCTTGATAAGATCCCTTACTATTAGGATTTGGATCGGGTTGGATTGGGAGTTGAGGATAGGTAGGTTGATTACCTGGAGGCACATTAGAGGGCATTTGGAGTTGCTTCTATGGCATCGGCTGAGGAAACTGCCTAGGAGGGGAACCTCGCCAAGTTGGAGCCCATGGGGAGCTCGAACTGGCTTGAGGGTTCCACTGCTGCCAAGGTGGAAACTGGTATTGTGGCCACATGGAAGGATAGGGAATGGACTGAAGATTCATATTATAATGATTGAAACACTGAGATGGATCTAAGTACATACCTTGATTTCCCATCGGTGGTCGAGGTTTCCATGGCTTTCTAGACCCCATGAGGTACAATTGTTCCATGTCTTTCCCTGTCCCTTGAAATACTGCTTTCAGGCCTGACAGGGAGGGGCATGAGCTTGTTGCATGATTTAGCTCACAGATTGCACATTCCTCTATGGAGTTTAGTGGACATTCCCTCTCTGGATGCTTCTTTCTACATGTCGAGCAGAATATCGCCATAGTCCTGTCCAATTCCAGCTACTTTTGTTTTACTTGCAGTGTATCCATCTGTGCCGACAGGGTGCTAAGGATATCTGTCCTCAAATTGTCTAGCAGGTTTCCAATTTCTTCTTTCGTAACACCTCCACCAGACCCTTTTGCTGAGCGAATCCCTTGTATGTTTCTTGCAAGCCCCCTCGAGCACTGAATGCATAATTCACAAATACCTTCGAAGCTTTCCTTAGAGATGTCTCCCTTTCCCACAATGTTCAATAGTTCCATCGAGTCCTCATGGAAAGATCGAAGGAGGATAATTTTTAGAATTTCCTTATCCAAGTCAGAGTGACCCAACCTCTGTAAGTTGTACTTGAATCGTTCCACACAATCTTCCAAACTCTCGTCTTCTTTTTGTGCAAACTTGAAAAGTTCCTCCTTTATGTTCTAGGATTTACAGTAATCCTGGTATTTTTCCAGAAAAGTTGTCTGCGTATCGTCCCATGTGGAAATAGAGCTTCCTCCAAGGCCGATGAACCATCACAGAGCCATTCCTTTTAATTTATAAGGAAAAATTTTTAACTTTTGGGCCTCCGTCGTGTAGTCATACGCCTGACACACTATGTTAAACTCGAATAGAAATGTGTCGGGATCTTATGAAACAAGCCCATGAAAGTTTGGTAAGGTTGCCAATGGAATAGGCTTTGTGGGCGCACCAGCTCCCAGATCCCCGATTGGAAAATCGATAGTGGAGGTTTTGGGAGCCATAAATATCTTCCAACAACTGCTGGGTATTTCACTAAGCTCTGTAGAAGATAGCTGAGGCTTCATTACCATTCGGATCTTAGTTGCTTTAGCTGCACTTCCCCAGTCCCTTGGTGATGCAAATACTCCTTCGATCGCTTCTCATGCATAATGATGACTTGATCCCTCGGTGTAACGACCATTAATTATTAATATGAATAGTTTAATAAATAATCCTAAAATTTAGCTAAACTATAATTAATTATTAAATAACCTTAATTAATTATCTGTTATTAATTAATTATTTTTGACTATGATTAGTTTAAGTATGATTAACTCTTTAATTAATGGTTAATGATTAATTTGATTATTAATTAATTAATTGATTAATTAAGTATTAAACAAAGGGGGGGAAATAAAATATAATGTTAAATGGGGTTACGTATCCCATAGGGGATAACGTAACCAATACGTAAAAGGGAAACATTTAAATAAGGGATAAGGAAATTAATGAATGGATAAGGCATTAATAAAGGGATAAGGTATTTGGTGGGGGGAGTTAATGGAGGAAGGGCGGTGAAGGAGGAATAAGGGAAGTGGAGAAGGAGGATGGAGGGGATTTCATTCATTCATTCTACGAGAGCGGAGAACTGGGAGTATTGGGACAGAGTGAGTTTACAGTGGAATTTACAGTGCACTGGGGGGGATGCAGAGGTTTTGGGCTCGGAGGGCTAGGACATCCATTGATGTCCTAGGGCTAGGCATACTAGTTGGTAGGGTGGCTGGTTTTGGGGTGTCCTAAGGAGCAGGTTCAAGCGAAGGGAGCAAGCTGCTGCGGATAGCATCAGAGTGAGGTATGTAAATTCAAATTCATAGATTGTTTACCTAGATTTATTACTTACTGCCGAATACTACTTGCGTAAGTGTTAGCGTAAGTGTTGAGATAATTTGAAAAATTTGAAAAGTTTACTTCTTTGTAAAGCTCATAGAAATTACAGAAAAGCTCATAGAAATTACA
>ML781260.1:33488-77104 GCA_009831015.1 Picea engelmannii
AAGTATTAAACAAAGGGGGGAAAATAAAATATAATGTTAAATGGGGTTACGTATCCCATAGGGGATAACGTAACCAATACGTAAAAGGGAAACATTTAAATAAGGGATAAGGAAATTAATGAATGGATAAGGCATTAATAAAGTGATAAGGTATTTGGTGGGGGGAGTTAATGGAGGAAGGGCGGTGAGGGAGGAATAAGGGAAGTGGAGAAGGAGGATGGAGGGGATTTCATTCATTCATTCTACGAGAGGGGAGAACTGGGAGTATTGGGACAGAGTGAGTTTACAGTTGAATTTACAGTGCACCGGGGGGGCTGCAGAGGTTTTGGGCTCGGAGGGTTAGGACATCCATTGATGTCCTAGGGATAGGCATACTAGTCAGTAGGGTGGCTGGTTTTGGGGTGTCCTAAGGAGCAGGTTCAAGCAAAGGGAGCAAGCTGTTGCGGATAGCATCAGAGTGAGGTATGTAAATTCAAATTCATGGATTGTTTACCTAGATTTATTACTTACTGCCGAATACTACTTGCGTAAGTGTTAGCGTAAGTGTTGAGATAATTTGAAAAATTTGAAAAGTTTACTTCTTTGTAAAGCTCATAGAAATTACAGAAAAGCTCATAGAAATTACAGAAATTAAGTAACTTGGTAGAAATTTAAACGTTAATTCAAAAAAAAGTGGTTATTACACTCAGCTACAACCTCCTCTCTCTTACTAGAGTGGTCTGACTCTATCGAGGTTCTTCTTGCAAAATCTTCCCCCTCTATTACCAGCATAAGATTTCCCTGCTGAAGTATACTACTAGATGTTTCTTCAGCTGTTGGAGGGACCTACTGTGTCGTATCACCAAAGAATGTTGTGGAAAGAACTGGTTGATCTACTGATTGTCCCTCGGACTTCACTCTTCGTGCCCTTGGTCTCACGGATGCGCGAGAGGATTTTTCAAATTCATCCTTTGCTATAATCTGCTAGATGTAGGTCTTTCTTCCCAAATCTGGTCCTCCCCTCTTTGGGGCTCTCCCTCTGCCCCTGTTATTCAGTTCTTTTTTCATACAAGTGTTGGTATGATGGAAGGTCTTGGCATGGACCTACAATGTTTAGTCTTGAAGTAAGGTGTCAAAGGCCCATTCCTTCCCCAAGATGAAAGAACTTATCAAAAGAAAGGCTGCTAAAAAAAACAAGAGTCTAAGGTTCAGGGCATCAAAGGACTCCTCCCTCCCCAAGACAAGAACCAGGAACAAATACACACCACGAGAAGACCTAATACTTTCCAAATTTGAAGTAGGGTGTCAAAAGACTCCACCCTCCCCAGGGTAAAATCTAGGGTTTCCAAAAAAAAACACACAAGGGTTTGAAAGAAGTAAATCTAACTCAGGGTCTAGAGCAAGGTGTCAAAAGACTCCTCCCTCCCCAGGACAAGAGAGTGGCCAAAAATGGAAAAGAAAAAATAAAAACAAGCGGAAAGAACACCTGCGCTCAGGACCTGAAGTAGAGTCAGAAAACGCGTTCTCTCCCCAGGATGAGAGATTGACCCTCTGGTTGGTCCAGATCATTGTCTTGCACCTTGTTAGCCTCCCAGGCAACGACACCAAAATGTTGGGGTCTGGTATGAACGATTTATTCACCCTTTTTCCTACATTAATTTATAAATCTAGGTGTGTATTCTTTCAAGGCAACACGCAAGGTATATGTAGGGGCAAGAGAACAATCCGTTATGGCTAAGGGTTCACGATTAAGATTCAAAACATTGATGTGAAACTAGATTAATTACAACTTCCGAAAAGAAATCATAAGAATTAAAACACTGTAACAACAAGCATAAATAATAAATAATATACACAGAAAGACACAACACCTGATCAGAAGAGCAGGCCCAGCTCTCTGATCAGGGCTGCGTCAGTCACAACGAAGATTAAGAGAGAAAAATAGATGATTTTTTATAAATATGAAAAGGGTTATTACAATATCAACGGGGGCATCCCCAGTTATAAGAATAAACTGTCTTTTATACATGGAGAGGGAGAACAATCTCTTTCCCCAAAACATGGTAACTGTATCCCCAGAAATATGCATTAGTTGGAACGACACCAATACCAAATAGACAAGATCAGCGGGATTCCCAAGAATATTGGTTTAGGGATATGTGACTCCAGCTGCGTGGCCTCCTTATGGCTTGGTCGTTGTTGTGAATAGTGGATCTAGTGTGGGATACTGAAGCCTTGGTTCCTATTATCCAGAAGCTATGGTCAAACATTCATTTTAGTGCTAGGAATAGGAAAAACTCCGCAACTTTATTTCATTAATAAAATATTCCAATAGACAAGGCAAGGGTATTTACCTTACAGGTTTAGCATAGTAAACATAGGTAGATAAGTGCAAAAAGTTCAAAAAGGGTAATGGAAATGCAACAGAAAGATAGCCCGATTTGGTGCCCAACACCTTCTTTGTTTTAGCATCCTTTTGTGGAGGGTTTTCATTTTTGCTCTTGTTCCTAAGGTTGTACTGCCTATGGACCTCCATTATAGCATTCTTAAAGGCCTATTGTTTTGTTTCTTCTGCTTCCTCATTGACATTTTCTTAGGACAGGAGAAAGATCTCATGCTCTTCCTGGGTAAGAAAAATGGATTCATCATCATGAACTCCCATGAGGTTTATATGAGTGTCATCAAAATCCTCGATTACCTCCTCCCCATCATCAGCATAATTTTCCTGGAGGGGTGGTCTAATCTACTGATCAATCCCTCTCTATTCTCTTTGATCCCTAGGATCTTTATGCGATATCTAGGGCGAATTTGTTCTGAAGTTTGGGTTTCAAATTTGAGGAGTAGCTTGGTTCTCTCTAGGTGGGCATCTGTCAATTATAGTGAGTCTCTCCATCATTTTCTCCATAGATCTGGCTAGAGAATCTAGTTTGGCATATGATGAGGAAGTAGAAGGCTCTTCCTTGATGGTGACCCTCCTTTCTGTTCTCTGCCTGTCCCTTCTAGCCAAAATATTTTCTTCCACACTAACGACGCTTTTCTGCATGTCTTCCAGAGTAGCAGATTTTCTTTCCCTTAGCTAATACAACATGTCAGCGTCGAATACATCAGGGAATTTTGTCAATGCCAGGCCTTGAGGTGGTTTGATATCAACTAGAATTGCATTGTATAGGTTATTGAAATGGGTGCAATAATACTGCACTATCTCTCCTTGGTTCCTTATGATATTCTTATATTCTGACAAGATATGAAAAGGATTCGTCTTTACCTCCCACTTGTCAAGGAAAATTCAATGAAAAGAAGTAATGTCAGTTATGGAAGCATCACGTAAGGTTTTCAACCACTTTTTAACTTCTCCATTCAAACTCTGTGCAAATAGTCTCATTTTCACATCAACTTCATCTACTTCTTGCAAATCAAAATAATCGTTCATTTTGTCAACATGTTGTTGTGCATTCAGTGGACCAGTACTATCGTACTGAGGGAGTCTGGTTTGATAATCCTGAGGCATGGCACGTAGAGGAGAAACCAACACCAATGGAGCATATCTTGCTGCCATGATTAGTGGAGGAGGTTGAACAACAACCTGTGTGATTGGAGGTGATGTGACATAAGTTGTGGAAGATGAGGTGTTGGGAGGAGGTGAATGAAATGGTTTAGGTTTAACAGAAGCTGCAGCAATAGTCAAGGAAGAAAGTTCAACCGACTACTGAAAGTGAGCTTTGTCTAGGGCTTGATCAAGATTCACAACTAGATCTTCTAGTTTGTCAAATTCCTGGAGGAATCGTTGATCAACTGCGGCTCTAGGAGAATGTATTTCAGGGGTCCTAGGTTGAACGATGGTTTGATCTAAAACTGTTTCATTCACAAAGCTATCCAATTTTGTTCTAAAAAGGCTTTGTTCAAAAGATATGTCAAACTTGAGATCTTGAAGGGAAACCAACTTCTCTGGGAGAGAAGGGGAACTATGAAGTGGATTGTGACTATCGAAACCCTCTATAGTGTTTTTCTTTCTGGCTAATTTTTCAGGATTGTCTATTGCTATGGAAGGTTCTGGATCTAGATGAGATCTAGTGAAAACTCTTTTAGGAGCCATAATTTTTAATTTTTATTTTTATTTTTGAAACTTTTAACTAATATATACAAACTTTAAAAACCTCTGAACATTATCACTATATAAGCTTAGATTATATGATTCGTTTATAAATAAAGTTTTCTTTGTCTAGGGAAAAGAAATCGTAGGATATATAAAGTTTGTTCAGTTCTCCTAAGTATGGTCGCCAATTATGTTATCACTCTGTAAATTCCCAGAGGTTGTTGAAAGGTAGAGGAAATTTGCTAGAGGTAACTTTATCCAACCACTTCGAAACTGGGATCTAGCCCTGTTAGTTTCCGAGAGGGATCTCTCTGTATGATTTAACTTTGTTTCAAATTTCAAATATTAGGCTATTTAAAATGAATAGGACCAAGTTGTTTGTTTTTATAAAATGGATGAAATGTCACTTACGCATCCATTGGGCTATGGGGTCTGTTTTATAAAATTTGAGACTCACTAACAGGTTTTAAAAGGTATTCTCACAGGGAAGGATAATGCAACCACTGGATTCTTTAGCATAAAAATGATGTAAGGCAGAAAACATGAGATAATCGATTATAACCAAGAAGCATTTAATAATTTATTAATTATCACATCAGAATAAAACATTTAGATCATTTAAAGTAGGAAACAGAGTATACGAGGATAAACTTTGCAACTTTCACTACTTCCAAATGATCAGATTTAGAAAAACAAAATGAATACTAAGAGAGACAAACATTCAACAAAGATAAGAAAACTTCACCAACAACTAACATGCGAGAATCATGTGAAACATACCTTTTATTACTGGTAGATCTCTGATAAAAATTGTAGTGCTTACAACTTGTTTAGGCATAAATATCAACCCTCAACACTTCTAAGTTCGAAGTATTTATCATCAAAATTACAAACGACCATGTCATTAATGATCAGGACGTGGCAGATTCTAAATATAACTAACTACATAACAAGATACAAAAATGTAGGAACTAATGATGATCTGTCATATTTTTCATGTTGATTCTAGGGAAGGTCGTTGTTGAGTCATTCACTTGACTTTGACTTCTCCGTTTTCTAACTCGGATTGGACACCTCATCTCTTACTCAATCAAATTTCAGAGCTCCTCCCATCTCAGCTAATTGGGAATGGTGACTTTGAGTAGTCTTTGGTAGGTTTCATCCATTTCAGTATATTTGGAAAAATTCGTCTTGACTATGAAAATATATTTGATTTTGTGTTGTATGATGAGGTCCGGCTGCAAAGTCTCCAAGAATTCCTTGCCTGTTATGTTTCCCTGTATCCCTAAGAACTTGGAACTGTCCTTGGCCACTGTAGTTATCTTCTGCTTGTAGTCAGGAAGGGTCATCAACTTGTCATTTAACACCATTATACCAGGAAGACCTTTCTTTTGTAGGGAATTGATCTTGTTGAAGAACCTATGAGCTTCGATGTCCATGTTCTAGACTTTCTCTTCCAGCTGCAGCATCAATCTTCAGGTCTTCCAACTCCTTTTGACTTCGAGGATAGTATTCATCCTTTCTTCAATCTTCAGGTCTTCCAATTCTTCCCTTGTCTTCGAATTGAGAAACCTAATTAGGGATGATTTTAAGGATGGAAATTTATTTTAAAATGTAGAAACCTTGGCGAATCTTACTAATCCTTCATATGCCAACTATAAATGTTTGGCGATATTTTTGTAAAAATATTCAAATTTCTAAGGATTTTATATAGTTTTTATAAAATTTTGGCGAGTTTTAAGGTAAAATAATTTTATCTTATAGAATTTGAGCGAATCATTTTTAAAATAGCGAATATCGTTTTTGGAAAAACCATGAAAAATTAGCCCATGAGCGAAATTTATCCCCTAAAATCATCCATGAACCTAATGATTTTGTTTTCTTTAGTGGGCATTTCCCCCAGGTCCCCTTTTATCTTATTGATAGCCTGTCTGCTCCTCAACACCAGTTAATTTTTGTCGAACATGATTTTCACCATAGGCTAGACTTCATTTATGGATTTGGAGATATCCATCCAAATTTTCTCCTTATCTTTTGCTAGTGTTTTACCCCCACTGTTTTATTTTGCAGTTGTTGTATTTCCTACTTGAGATTTTCTGATGTTTTCCTTTCAATGTTAAAGCTTGTCTGGTAGGAGGCCTTGAGCTCCTGGAGATTCTCAACCTCTTTCCTCAGTCTATTGTTTTTTGTTCCTTACAGGGTCATCTCCTCCATTGATTTTGATAACTCCACAGATTTTTCTAGAGCTGTTAGTGCGGTGGTTGATGGAAGTTCTAATGTGGTGGTTTTCGATACAGTTGTTGTGATAACTCCTACGAGGGGAACTTCACTCATTGGGATGAATTCCATTGGTGCTTCTTGTTCTTTCTCCTTTACCAACCTCTCCAACTCTACTTCCATTTCTTTTATCTGTGCATTTTGTTCCATGATCAATTTGAGAATTTCCTCCTTTTCACCTCCTGTCTCAGCCATCTCTTTGGTCCATGAGTCTTCCGTAGGAGGAAGTTTTAGTTGATTCCTTAGATATGCTATGTCAGCATTATTTTTCTTGAGAATCTCCTCAGCTGATTTCACATTTGAGGGGTCATACCCAATCTTGAGCACGAATTCTTCTAAAGACTTAATTATGTTATCCTTTGCAAAATATGATATCTTCTCTAACTTTAACTGAGTTTGAACATTGTTTAGAGAAACCTGTAATTTGGCAGCAGCAGTGGAAGCATTGGCTAATGTTGAGAAAATCATTTCTCCAGTCTTCCTCTGTAGATCCATCTGATCAACTGGATGTACATCTCTGGTGTTAAATTCCATTGTATCCCTCTTGTAATCAGTGATTTGTTTTGGATGGGGTACTTGTTCCTACAAGAATGCCAACTGCATTCTTCCTTTCTCTGTATCAAAATATGATAACAATCTGTGTTCTGTTGTGGACGTTTTCTTCCAAAACTGAGCATAAGTGTTGTTGGTCAACATCTTATTCTTCTTCTTGATCATATCGTATTTCTCAAAAATACTCAGATTTTCACCCCCTTCATTTGGATGGTTGATTAGTGAGGTGTCAGTATTATTCTTGGATGAAGAAGTAGACAAGATATGTTGGTTGCTTGAGACAAGAGGTGAATGATCTCCTTTTATAATTGTAGTGTACTAGGTTTCCTTTTCAACAGTTGTGTCAGTTGTATGACTGGCTTTTGTCCTTTTGGTGTATACCTGGAAATCCTCAGCTGATATTTTTGTGGTTGAAGGGGAAGTATCTTTTCTAGGTGTTTTCTCCTTTGGCACTTGTGGTGTGGTCATTTGCGAGATAATTATTGAGGGAGATTGTTGCTCTACTTCTTCCAGAGTGTTCACCTCCCACTCCGTTTGATTCATGTACTTATCTATATCAGGATTGGGTGCATGAACATATGGGGCCTTTTAATTCTTCACTCTCATCTCTGTGATGATCCCGCACGGTTCATAGTGCCACAGAAAACTTGTGTAGAACTTCATCTCTTTCAATAGTTTGTCTGCCTCTTCCCCGACAGCTCGACTGTTGCAGATAAAGGATCTTATCTGCCTCTTGATTCTCAGTTGTTGTTTCTTCTTCAGAGATACAAAATGTATATCATCTAAATTGATCATTTGTCTAATATACTCCAGGGAAAATATTCGAACAGGAAAGTATTTGGGAAATTTGTATGGAGCTAACTCACACCCATATACTTTAATTTCTGTGTGGTTTTGATACAGGAACAAGTCTCCAATCTTGGAAAGATATGAAAGGTGTAAAACTCTTTGGATCTCTTCATTTATCCCTAGATTTGGTCTACCAATGAGCATACTTACCACTGGGTGAAAAAATAGCTCAATAAATATCTTGAAATTAAACTCTGTGGAGTTTCTTCTAAGTAGAGAAGTCCAAGAGGTGACAAGTTGTCGTTTTCCTTCCTTGTTCATTCTCTGCATGGTGAATGTGAACTTTTCTTCTTGAAATAAAATGAACATGTAAGCCAGTATTGAAGAATACTGGAACATGTCGTCCACGGGAAAATTGAAAAGTTGGTCATGTATGTTCTTGGCTAGAAAATTGTTGTAGTCGAACTGGGTGGTGGTTTTTTCTTCGGTGGTGAAAATGGACAGGTAACGCAAGATGGGCTCGTCCACCCATTCATCTAAGAAATAGCCGAGCAGATAACATAGCGATGAAATAATATGGTTTCCCTTTTCTAAAAACATGGAGGAATGGTAAGAGGGATTTTTCTTAGGGAGTTGAGCATTCTATGGGAGGAAAAGCTAAAAAAATTGTGCTCTCTAGGGAAAAAACAGGTTCTGGTACATTTCTGGTAAAACTTCAATGGTGAGGGGAGAGTGGGATTTGACTATGGATATGTGCATCATTTGACCAATGGCCTCATGCGTGATAGAGAAAAGAGTTTCTCTAGATGATGACACTATGTCTCTCTGGTCGGGGAGGTAATGAGCCTAACATTTGAGGGAAAACTCAGGAAAATGGTGGATTTGGGGAAAAAGATACAGAGGGAGATTGGACTCCCAGAGCATGATCTCATTGATTTGATCTATGAATGTGTCCTTAAACCATGACTGCAATTTGGAGAAATCGAATTCGCACCTAGTCTCTGAGATCAGATAATCCTTGTTGGCTAATGGGATCCGGTCGAGATCAATAGGAGGTGGGAGGAATGGGTTTTCCTCAACTTCTAATATTTTAGATTTAGGCACCATCGATCCAACAAGTACTTGCAAACTGAAACAAAGCATTAGTAGGTAGTGAATATGGCTAGGTTGTCGATTGAGGTAGTGAGGGAAATGAATTTATGGAGTGTAGAGAGTATGAACAATGAGTAAATGGTGAAAAAAGGGCTAATTTTAAGTGATGGGTATTCATTGGGCATGGACGACAGGTCAGTAAGATAACAGATACATTAGCCTGTAATAAATGGCCAACAGATCAACTGAGTTATGAGGTGGAAAGTGAAGGACAGGTGACGGGTGTGCCAAGATGATGTGGAAGGCGATGATTGGAGGATAGGTAAAAGGGATAAGACATGAGAGAGGTCAAAAGGGTAAGGACACTCTGACAGAGTAATGAGACGGGACATGCAAGATGAGATAATGGGATGTGGCATCGTGAGGCAGCGGGATATTGGAGGATGATGTCATGAGGTGGTGGCAGTATGGTATGGACGGTATGGTGGTAAGTGGTTTGGAGTGGAGGGGGTCCAATGCAATGGATCGATGACACGTTGGGATGGGGCCTGTTGGGGAAAACTGCCTCATTCTGAACCCCCCACCCCCCCCCACTGTTAAAGGAAAAAAGGTCGAGGGGGTCTGGAATTTCTTGTAGACCGTTCATTTGCGTTCTATCATATTGACTGTAGATCTATTCATACTTGTTAATCACCATTCTGGACCCCCCCCACCGTTAAAAGTAGAACGGCCAGGGGGGTTCGGAATCCACTGTCAGTCATTGATCTACACGTCGTTAGATCAACCATCGATCTAAGCGCATTCTTTATTCTTCGGGCGCAATTTAATATGTGCAGTGAAACTTAGGCTTAGTGTTTTTTGTGGATTTTGTGTTACTTCCCCTGCTTTTTGTCACCATGGGGTTAGGAAAAACATTTCAAACATCCTAATCATGAATTTTCCTCAAACATCATGCATGTTTTATTGAAATAAAACCAACTAATCTATATTCTAACCTAGTCACCTATCACATTTATCCCATATTAGACTATTGGGCTAAGAAATTACTCTACCCTGGGGATATTTGACAAAGATTAGACAATTTGATCAAATTTATTCACTAGCTAACCTATATACTTGGCTAAGATTAAACAATTTAGCCAAGCTTATTCACTAATCTTATCAACATAAATTCAAAAGGACTTAGCCATGTTTAAACTGTATGGATCAAGTAATTATTATTGCATGGGGATTTATCCATTTTCTTTTATGCCCTCTTTTATTCTTTTTCTTTTTTCTTTCTTTTTATTTATGTTTTCTTTCTTTTTCTTTTCCTTTCTTTTAATTTCTTTTTCTTTCTTTTTTCTTTCTTTTTTCTTTTCTTTTCTTTTTATTTATTTCTTATTTTCTTTTTGAAAATAATTTGCAGGGATGAGATATTGTTTGCAAGACAACATACATTAATAGTAAAAACTTTCCAGTCACCAGATGATCCTATAAATTATAGGGTTATAACACAAACAAAGATGGATAACGGGAAGATGAATAAAGACACTAAGTTCCATAAAAGTTCTTGACAAAACACCGATGAAATTCACTCGAATAAGTCATTGGTGGTTGAGATGAAAGAAATATTTTTAGATTCTGGATCTGACTCTGGTTCATAGAGAGATAAGGGGAAGCGAATCATTGGTTTATCACCTAGTGCCACAGTCACTACCACCAAGATCCAACCAAATGAACGAGAAGAGATAGAGGAAGCTGAGTTTCTTTTTCACATTCATATGTGGGTGAAGGGTGCTTTGCTACATTTCATTATTAATAGTGGAAGACAAAATAACCTCATCTAAGCAGGGGTTTTCAAGAATTTGGATTTTTCGAAAACACCACATCAACAGTCGTACAACATCAGGTGGCTCATCTAAGGATTAGATCTTTGCATCATCCAACATTGCGACTTGACCTATGGAATCAAGCCCTTCAAGGCTGAGTTATTGTGTGATGTTTCCCCACATCAAATTTGTGGATTTATTTTTGGCCAGCCATATATGTGGAAAATTCATGTTTTATATGATTCTAGACCTTGTAGTGTCATTGTTACTATGGGAAGAAAACTTTATAGGATACTAGAGGTAGCTCCAATTACTACAATTTCTTTGGTATCATCTAAGAAGTGTAGGAAGGTCATCTCCCAGACAGGGAAATTTTTCCTCTTCATGATTCTCTCTTAGATTGAACGAAATTTTGTGACCACATCCATTGTTGGGCCCTTGATTTTTGAGAAGTGTCATTTTTTGGGAAATGCAAAAGTTTCAAGGAAAACACTGCATGACAACCTAGAAAAGGGACAGTACCAGAAATCAATCAGATGAGAAAAGAGTTAACTGAAAGGTAACAAAAAAAAATATAGCAAATAACACCACATACCCGAGGGACAAGTAGTTAGGAAAGTGGAAAACATGTTGGATGCTAGCAGAAAAAGGTCAGTGGAAAGAGGCCATAAAAATAGCAGAACAAGAAGTCCAATAAGTGTCCAAGAGAATAGTATAAAGAGGAATCCAACACGAAGAGGAAAAAGGTTACAAATATTAACTAAGGTGATGAATCATTGAATGAATAAATCACACACTAGAGCTATCGATTTTTTTTTTTGTTGAGTTGGGGTCAAGTTATTATTGTCCTGATATTATTTTAATGGGTTTTTGGGATGTTACTGTGCTTACACACTAGTGTAGTCTATAATGGGTATCTGAGAATATATTATTCTACATAATATATTGTACGAGAAATGTACTCACTATATGATAGTTTTGAGACATTGATAATATGAATGTTTGTTTGAGCTCTAAAACAAATTGTGTTATACTATGTATGAATCTATGTTTTCTATGTTGTGCACTTACTTTTTTCATGTGTATTTATTGGGTTGTTATATTATTTGTAGTGAAAGTATAGTCGAGGTGGATCATATGACAATTGAAATTGAAGGAATCGATAGCAATTCAATGTTCGAGGTGGTTCGACCAGATAAAGTACAAGGTCAAGGTGGTTTGATTGGGTAAAGTAAAATTCAAAGACATAGAGATCAAGTAGAAGAGGTCAATCGACAAGAGGCCAACAAGTGGTCATGTGGAAATCGATTGAACACCAGATGAAGTTTGAATGGTAATTGACTGGTAATCCGACTTGGTAGTCAACTATAACAGAATATTGAGATTCATGGGATTTGTAGCCAATGATTTGCATGGATCTGTAACCATTTTTGGGCACCTTTTCTTTAAGGGTTTTCCTATTGTAAATCCTATAGAGAAGGTGTGTTGTAATGTTGTAAAAAAATAATCAATAATCATAGAATAGATAGTTTGTAGAGGGTTTTGTTCATGTAGATATATTTTGAATTGGGTACAGGGTTGTTCTTGTGTAAAGCAAGAAGGTATTCTTGTCTTATTTTGAATGAATAAGACAACATGAGAGAAGAACACTCAAGGAATGATGGTTTTCTTTGTTTGGGTTTCCAGGGTAAAATATATGTGTATTGTATCTTTGCTTTGTCATTTATTTTCTTCATTAAATATTTATTCTTCTCTTCTGCTAGGTTAAGCATGGAAGTGTTCCTACATTCCTAACATTTGGTATCATAGCTTGGTTTAAAAATATTGGATCTGATCTAAACCCTAGGTTCAGTAAGAGTCGTAAGTAATAAATATTTAAATATTGTGTTAAAGAATGGCGTGCAACTCAAGAATAGAGAACGAAAAAATTCAATGGCTATAATTTTGATCTTTGGAAGATTAAAATTGAATATCTCCTTTTAGATCGAGAAAAATGGACAACAATCTGTTCAAGTACCATGCCAAGAGATATGTCAATAGAATAATGGGAGAAAATCGAGAGAAGAGAAAGGAGTATGATTTGAATTTGTCTTGTAGATTCGGTACTATTGAATGTCTCAGGTGAAGATTCCACCAAGAAACTGTGGGACAAGTTGGGGAGCTTGTACCCATCAAAATCCTTGGTAAATAAGATGTTTCTTAGAAACAAATTGTATCTTCTAAGGATAAGTGAGGGAAATTCTATGACTATGAATTTAAATGTGTTCAATACCATTATAATCCAGTTATATTCTATGGATATTAAAATAACTGAGGAGAATAAATCTATTAGCCTATTATGTTCTTTGCAAGACTCCAAGGATAACTTAGTCGTGGCTATAAGGAGTAATACACACACATTAGCGCTAGAATATGTGGTTGCATATCTAATGTCAGAAGAGATCAAAAGGAATAACATGGAAGGATAAACCAAAGATGCTTTAGTAGTGAGAGGTTGACTACTTGAAAGAGGTAAAGGAAAATTATCCAGTGGAAAGTCTAAGTTGAGAGTAGATCTAAATCCCCTGTTCATTCAACAAGAAGAATATGGAAAAATGGTGAAGTTGGGAATTAAAAAAGGGACTGCAAGTCGAAGGCAATGGAAGTCAGCACAGGATTTGACGATAGTCAGTTGACTGAGAGAAATACAACTCCAGATAATGGAGGTGATGTGCACCTGGTGTCGACCCGTACACAGTTGGATCAAGATGTTTGGTTGATCAACTCAGGATCATATTACCATATGAAACCACATAAAGAATGGTTCTTTGAATATGAAAAATATGGAGGAGACATGTTCTTGGGGGACAACTCAACAACCAAAATTGTCAGATGAGGAAGAGTTTGACTAATACTGCAAGATTGAAGGAGTAGAACCCTTCAAGGTGTGCTACAAATTTTAGGTTTGGAAAGAAAACTTATATATTTTATCAATATGAGTGATGCATGGGTGAACACTCTATTTCATAATGATTCATGCAATATGGTCAATGGTATTAGTGAAATGATTTTGTATTTGAACCCTATACAAGTTACTAGTGAGTGTCGACTCGACTTGATGCAACAACATAGGTGTTATTGAAGTCGACTTGAATTATAGCCAATTCAACTTGACTCGACTCGATTTGAGTCGATTCAAACTAACTCAACAATTCATCATAACGTCGACCCAACCATTCTATGGCACGAGAGGATGGGACACATAGGAGAAAAATGACTTCGACTTGTGCATAAAAAAGGTATGGTTGAATATTTTCTTGAATGTTATTTAGAGGTCGACTGTTGTGAACATTTTATATATGGAAAACAAAGTCGAGTGAGGTTCTCATATGGAGTGACAACTTCAAATGATATTCTAGATTTTGTTCATAGTGATGTGTTTAGTCTTGTTTCAGTTCCTTCACTTGGTAGATCCTTGTATTAATTCTCCTTCATAGATGAATTTTCTAGGAAGACAAGGATATACTTCTTGAGGAAGAAATAATAGGTTTTTGAGAAATTCAAAGAGTTTAAATATCTTGTAGAAAACGAGAAAAATAAGAAGATTAAGGTGATGAGAACTGATAATCGTGGTGAATTATGTGGAAAATGATTTGATGAGTTCTTCAGGAAGTGTCACATAGCACACCAAATTACCACACTATATACCCAACAACAGGATGAAGTTGTTGAGATAATGAACATAGCATTAATGTAAAAGGTAAGGATCATGCTAAGTGGTGCTCGTCTCATACAAGAATTTTTGGTGGAGGCAGTTGACACTAAAAAATACCTATTGAATATGTCTCCTTCGTCAGTTCTAGTCGACACGACTCCACATGAGGTATGGTCAAATAAAAATAATTTGGTTTCACTTCTCAAAGTATTTGGTTGTGATGCATTTTATCATGTCTACAAGGAAAATAAGAGAAAGTTAGACAAGAATGTAGTCAAGTGTATTTTCATTGGATACAAAGAAGGAATGAAAGGATATAAGCTCTGTGATCTTGCATCAAGGAAACAATGTACAATCAAGATGTGGTGTTCCAAGAAGTTGGAAGTAAGTCTGATCTTGAAGAAATTTTTCAAACCGAGAATAATTTAAATAAGGTGTGGTTTCAACTGAGGAACGAAGAAGATGATTCAAATGAGTCGAATGAATCGAAAGTAGAGGTGGAACAATTGACCCTAGTTGTAAGGAGTTCAAAATAATTAAGAAATCGAATAGAAAGGTATATTCCACCTTAATTTCATTCCCCAATTTTGTTAGCTACCACCAATGATGAACCCAAGTTTGTTGGGGAGGTAGTTGACTCAGTAGAGGGAAAACTATGGAAGGACACCATGGTCGAATCGATGGAATCCTTGCACAATAATGAGACATGGGAATTAGTCAAATTACCTAGTGGAAGAAATGATGTCAATAGAAAATGGGTATTCAATAAGAAGATGAACGAAGCAGGTCAAGTCAAGAAATTCAAATCTCGATTGGTAGTGAAAGGATATTCCCAAGTCAAATGAGTTGAATTCAGTTAGGTTTATTCCCCAATAAAAAAATTAACTTCCATTAGAGTAGTAATGTCTATGGTTGCAACATTTTATCTAGAAATAGAACAGATGGATATGAAGACAACGTTCCTACACGGGGACCTGGAAGAGGAAATATACATGAAACACCCTGAAGGATTTGTAGTAAAGGGAAATAAATATTTGGTGTGCAAACTAAAATGATCCTTTATGGTCTAAAAGAATCACCAAGTATGTGGTACCAAAATTTTGACACATACATACTTGGTTTGTGGTTTGTGAGAAGCAAAGTTAATCACTTTGTATATTACAAAGAAGAAGGTGGGAGTTTCATATATGTAGAATTTCATGTTGACAACATGTTGTTGATTAAAAACAACATGAAAAAAATAAAGGAGGTGAAGAAGCATATATCCTCCAATTTCGACATGAAGGATATCGATGCAACGAACATCATTCTGGGAATGGGGATTAAGAGAGATAAAGAAGTTAGAAATCTCTAGTTGAACAAGATGAACTGTATTGAAAAAATATTGAGAAGTTTCAACATGTAGGATTGTAAGCCTGTGAATGTGCCAATTCCTATGGGATCAAGGCTAACTGTTGAAATATTTCCAAGGAAATAGGAGGAAAGAGAGTACATGGGACGTGTTCTCTCTCCAAGTGTTGTTGGTATTATAATGTATGTGATGGTCTGCACTCAACTAGACATTTCTCATGATGTGGGATTGTTGAGTATATACATGTCAACACCTATGAAGGATCACTAGACAACTGTTAAGAGAGTATCTAGGTATTTGTGTGGCACAAAATATTATGATATATTATACCAAGTAAAACTTGGAGGTGACAGTTAATTAAATGTACATGGCTTTGTCGACGCTGAATGATTTGGAGATCTAGATCGATGGACGTGGACCAATGGTTATGTGTTAAAAATGTTCAGTGGAGAAATCAACTGGATGAGTAAGTGACATGAGGCTGCATCCATGTCAACAACAGAAGTTGAATACATCGCAACCACTCATGGAAGAAAATAAGTAGTATGGATGCAAAGGATCTCTTCAGGAATCAAGTTTGAGAAGAGAGCTATGAAGATAAGTTGCGACAATAAAAGCACAATATTTCTGGAAAAGAACCCATCTTATCATTCAAAGACTAAGAACACTGATGTACAATACAATTTCATGAGATACATGGTGGAAATAAACAAGGTTCTACTCGATAAAGAAGACACGTTGGAAAACATAGCAGACTCTTTGACCAAATCTGTGAGTGTTGTGAAGTTCTCTTGATGCAGAGAGGAAATGGGCATTATTGTCGTAGTTTTGTGAATGAGAGTTCAGATCTCTCCCAGTTTCAGCAAAGAAAACAACATGTGGGAGAATTTTGGGTTTTTATATTATCTGTAGTGAAATTCTAGTCAAGGTGGATTGAATGAAAGTCGAGTTCAAATGAATCGACAAAAAGTCAAAGGTCAAGGTGGTTCAACTAGTTAAATTTGATGGTCGAGGTGGTTCGACTAGGTAAATTCAGATTCAAGTCCATCGAGACAAATTCGAAGAGGTCAAACGACAAGAGGTTGAC
Source organism: Picea engelmannii (assembly GCA_009831015.1). Classification (NCBI taxonomy): domain Eukaryota; kingdom Viridiplantae; phylum Streptophyta; class Pinopsida; order Pinales; family Pinaceae; genus Picea; species Picea engelmannii. The sequence goes on from ML781260.1 coordinate 50,214, forward strand.
AAGAGAGGATGTGGCAACTGAATGAATACCAAATGAAGGTTGATTGGTAGTTGAATCGTAATATGAGTTGGTATTCGACTGTAAACAAATCCCGAGATTTGCAGGATTTGTAGCCAATTATTTGCATGGATATGTAACCATTTTTGGGAACCTTCTCTTTAGTTTTTTTACTAATGCAAATCCTATAAGGAAGATGTGTTTTAATGGTGTAAAAAGCTAATCAATAATCATAGAATATCCAGTCTATAGAGGTTGTTGTTCATGTAGATATAAGTTGAATTGGCTACAGGGTTGTTCTTGTGTAAAGAAAGAAGGTATGATATTGATCGTGTCTTAGGTGTGGACCAAGGTTAGATATGTAACCTCTTATTCAGAGTGAATAAGACAACAAAAGAGCAGAATGCTCAAGGAATGTAACTTTTCCCAGTTTGGGTTTCCAGGGAAAAATCTCTGTGTATTGTGTGTTTTCTTTGTCATTTACTTTCTTGATTAAATATTTCTTCTTATCTTCTAATAGGTTTAGCATGGGATTTTTCCTCATTTACTAACAATATTTAGAGTTTAAGCATTATATATGAATGTATTTTCATATTGATAAACGAATTTGAACATGGTAATGTCAAATTCGATGATGCATTTTCTTCGACTCACTTCACCACACATGTCTTGGTTACGCTTCGAGTGAGACCTCTTTCCCTCATGGAAGGTTAGATATTCCAACACTCCTAGACTATAGTGGTACCCTTTTTTGATAACCTCTGATAATCCTGGTCTCTATTTTTTCTCCAACAAATGGTTTTGTTTAGAAGAAACCGAGATTTAAAGTGAGTTTTTAGAGGATTCCTCAATGGATTTTCAAATATGATGTTTATAATTGGTGAGAAGGAAGGTGTAATTTGTTAATACAATAATAATTTGAGTTGAGACACAAAATATTTAAGGTTATGAAGAGTGTTTTCTTCTATTTGGAGCCTGTGAGTTACCAGTACGAGATATTTTGGATCAGATTTCATGAAGAGGTATTCAATGGTTAGATCGGTTGAAAGAAGATACGGAAGAAAAATATTGACTTAAAATAAGATATAACTAGACCAATGAGGGATTATAGGATCTTCACTGGTCAGATCATCAAAACTTTCATGCTATAAATTTCTAGGTACAAACTACTTTGGAAGGATATATTATCATGTTTTCTACAAAGAACCGCCAATATTTTTCCAAGGTTGAAGCAATATTTAAAGAAGGAGCTTGAGGAATATTGTTGCATGGAAACCCCTTGTGGATCAATATTTTGTTAGTATAAGAAGGAATGTTGTATGTTCCTTTAGCTAACAAGACAGGATAAACCCCTATGCTCAGGGGAGGGTGATTTAGGTTAGGGTTCATGAGTTATATCAAGTAATATTTTCTTGGAGATATGGGAGGTCGTCAAAAGAAAACCATAAGATACGAATGATCTCAAAAAGGGGGTTTTATTGTTGACAAGAGATGCCTGAAAGAAATGATAAAAGTGATGAAGAGGTGTGATCAGTCACAGAAGGAAATAAGTTTTGATATTAGTTGTAGGAAAGAGTTGGAAGAGTTGTGCGAGTTTAGGAGATGCAGAAGGTTGGTCAACTGATGTTTGAAGGAGAGATTTGGTGAAAGAGGTAAAGGAACTAGAATAAGTAGACTAGAGGAAGTAAGTTCAAAATAGACAGATGAAAGACTAAATAGAAATGCCACCACTAAAGAAAAATACTCAACTAGAACCCCTGAAGAAGTTGCAGGAGGCTTGAAACCTACAAGCCCAAAAAGTGATAGACTACATCAAGATGTCAGTAGAACACTACAAATGATAAGGACCACCCAAGTCAAAGAATTTCACTGCGGAGGAAAAATAACTAGCCCTGAATCACCCATTCTTGTAATTCCATATACAAACTTGTTAATTTATACAACCAATATTTCTGTCAATTCTGTTATTTTGAATCCTTCTAGTCACAAGTTCGAGTAGTATTAGTAGTGAAAGTGTGGTGAGTTTTCAAGTTATATAAAAAAAAATACCATCAAGGTTCATTTTAATAGGATCTCCAATTCCATCGACAATGCATTCAACATGCAAGGTCTATTACATTATAACTAGAGTTTTGGGGTAAAGGAGATGAGGACATTGAACAACACTAGATTCTTTGTGAAGCCATCTAGAAGTTTCACAAAACCCTAGATGCGCAAAAATTGGTTGAGTTCTAGACTACTTTGAGGGGTCGCACTCTAAAGTGGTACATTAAATATATAGAGCTAGGGAATAATCAAGGGAAGACTTTCTCTTTAGACCAGGTGAATCAAAGGTTTATATAGGAATTTTGGTTACCTGAATTAGAACAATAGGTTCTCTTTGAGTTGTGGGAGATAAAAAAAAGAGACAGTGAGTCTGCATGGGAATATAACCAAAGATTTAAGGATGTGATAGGGAAATTAGAAAACCATATCCATGAGGATCATTAAAGAGAATGATTTATTCAGAGGATATTACTATTACCGTGAATCCCATTGACTCAACAAAGGATAACTACTTTGGGAGAAGTGTTGGAGCAAGCCATGAATATTGAGGCTATGGAAAGCTATCCTGGAAGCTTGTGGATGATGACAAAAACTAAAGATAATAATATTGCGCAACTACAAGGCCATATATCCACATTAACTGACAATATACAAGAGTTGACCCTTCTTAGAGAAGGTCGTTCGTAGGTATGGTGTATTGTTTTTTAAACCGAATGTCGTAGAAAAATTGAATGTCTAAGATTGAGGAGTGTAGGACTCCCTACTCACCCAATGTTGCCTCCACTAGTAGGACCATCTGGAGGGGTTGCAAAATTCACCACTAAAGCACCATTTCACAGACTTGTTCAATACCATGATTTTCTAAATCATCAAGGAGGCCAGAGAAATGAACATTGAAATATTTGTAGGAGTCATGGGCACTCTCTGAGGAACTTCCATATTCTACAAAAGTATACCCCTATTATAAATACACTATACTGTGAATATTTTTAGTTTCCTAATCATACTACCAACCAATGTAGAGCTATGGCTTCTCTCTCCAAAATATTGGATCATTTTTCATTTAGATTCAACAAAAATGCTCAAGGGATCGGAGGATATCACTGAGGTGGAGTAAATTTCAGAGGTGGATTGAATGGAAGACAAGGACCGGTTCATTTCTACAAATGTGATGAGAAAGGGAATATTGAAAGGGATTTTTATCTTTTTTGAATTACATGGTGTGCACATTATAGGAATAATACCCACTCCACTGAATATTTTCCAGATTGAATTGCCAAATGGGAAAACCGCAAAAGGAAAAGAGGAGCTAATTTGATAAATTGTGATCCTAGATCTGTCGCTGAGGGGGAAAACCCCAATATTTACATTGCCACTAAAGGAGGAACCAAGAATGGTATCAATATTGAAATTTCTCATCGGTTCAAGATATGATGGTTCCTGAGAATACCAAGTACGACCCTATAGGGCAGAAGGAATTATTTAAGGACGTGTTGGAAATGTTTAGACAAATGTCTAGTTTTTCAATTTCTAAGGTCACAGAACCAAGTTTTAAGCCAAATCCTCAACAACCAAGAACCAATAGAGAATATCTTATTCATATGGATCCCCCAATCTAGTCACAGAAGGATGTTGATCTATGGTTACAACTATTTTTTGACATTTTGGACGATGAACAACTTACTGGGAAGTTGCAGAACACAATCAAAAGGGCCTTGTAAATCTAAGGAAAATTATAAGAATCCATTGCTACTAATCATCTTGCAAGGAACAAAAGTAGAATACAGATAAGAAAGAGGATAACTGGGAGAGAATTTTAGTTGAATACTCACCTTGATGAATATGAGATTAGGGATTTAATGTTGGAATTGCGATCTCATGTCAATATATTTCCAAAGAAGAACTGGGAAGCAATGGGCAAACCCAAGTTGGTTTATTCTCCTACATAGTTGCATATGGTGAATCAATACTTCATTTATCCGGTAGGGAGGTTACAAAATGTTGAAGTGTATTTGGCCGATGTCAAGATAGAGACAAAATTTGAGGTCATTAAAATAAATGGGGGAAAATATCTATACCTAGCTCTATCTGGAATTTGTTGGGCATACGAGAACTATTCTATAATATATATTAATAAATAAATTAATACATTTGAATATGATGGAATGAAAGTGAATCAACATTTAGACCCATATCAAGGTCCATGGTATACTGAGTAGGAAACATATGAAAATATGGAACAAGATGTTCTAGATCAATTATTGATCTGAAAGGATCTTTTAATGATTTCGTTAAGTATTTTACATGAGTTATTTTACCATTAGGAATTAAGTGAAGAAAATGATGAAAGAGGAAGAATTAAAGATTTAAAATAACATCCATAAGAATATATACATATCTTGAAATAATCACAATAATCGGCAAACCATAACAATAAAAGTTGTTAACGAAGTTCTGCAATATCGCCTACGTCTTCGGGCCTTTGTCTTAGTGGGTGAGGATTTCTTATTTCTCTTCAAAGCTTCTAAAGTAAACCATAAAATTTCTAAATGGATTACAAGTTGATATGTCTTTTTTCTTCTAGATATCAAGAATCCAACACAACTGATGACACTGAAAACGGATGAACGAAGCTCCCAGAAATGGCACACAAAATTTCTCTGCATAATGGCTTCCCTGCATATAAATGGCTTTGGCTTTACAATTATTCAACATTTCTCTTCTCTGAACCTCCCTAAGGATTTCAAGAAGCTTTGGTTTATGTAGGGTTGAAGTTAGCAACAAAATCCCAACTTCCCCGCAAGATATGGCCTCAAAAAGAGCTCCAGATCCTCCAAGAATGGCCAAAATCTCTCAAAATTGGTTGGAAAATCAATCAAAATTATAATATAAGGTTTAAAAACCCACTTTTGGGATAAAATAGGGCACATCCCCGATCCTCGGGATCTTGGTCACATGCGCACCCTCCATGTGCCTCTTGGCTAGCTGGCACGCTAACCCTCCTTCAATATTGGCTCATGCTCATATGTGTCGGTCATATGGTCATGCCCTTATATCTCCATGTGCCCCATATATGTTAGCCTTTGGTCTTAGCCCCTGATCATGTGCCTTGGTCGGTGGGCTAGCCCGATCGACCAAGCACTATACCCTCAAATCCACCAACACTAATGGTGTGGTTACATGTGTTGTTCATATGGTAGTGTATACAAGGGATTAACTCCAAAACAGAGTTACCCATAACACAGTCCATGCCAAATTTAACGGTCATATGGTTCGGTCTTATGGTGTGCATGTCGGGGGTTGGGGCTAGGCCCTGGCACGTTAGTCTGTCAGATTTTCATTTATTCGAGTTTAAATAAAAAATTTAGACCATAGTTAGCAAGGAACATTGTGGGAGAGCTGGTAGCATGGCCTTTCCAAAGAACTCCCCCCCACTCGAAGGTCGCGGGTTCGATTCCTGTAGAGTCCTAAAATTTTACCACACCATCCAACATGGAGGTGCCACATGGTAGCCCATGATTGGGCCATGTGGCACCACATAATTCTTTTGAAAGATAAAACTTGTCACCTAATCATTCCCCCACATGTCTGTCAGTGTGTCTTCCCTATCAACCTACCAGTCCAGTCAGCTACCACATGTCGTACGATTGTACATAGATTTCCATGTCATCCCATGCCAACTTAGTTGTACAGACATGCCACGTGTCACCCTTGCAGTGTTTCCACGTGTCACAATATGAATCGTCCACCTATCATCCATAAAATTCCCAGTTATCATGGAAATGGATCTTCCATGTCATTGTATGGTCATATGAACAGTACGATCAGTTTCCACGCCAACACTGTGCGGACTGTATAGTCAACAAAATTTTGCTTGTTTGGCAAAATGAACAGATTGTGATATATTTCACATATGGTTTTTGTTTGATATCGTTCAAGTTGTTTTGGGTTCGTAATGACGAGGGGTTCTTAATAACGAGGCCTACACACATGTTCATTTTGAAGCAATTCTAAGAAATTTGAGTTTTAGGCCTTCCTGGACCTATTTTGGTTCCTGGATCCATTTTTGGATCAATCCTCCCCACTAAGACCTTTTGGTCCTCCAAAAGGTTACAAAATTGACCTTACTGATTACATACTCATAATGATAAAACAAAAAACTATGTTGTACAAAATGATGTTATAACAGGTCATCATTACAACATGTGTGATTACATTAATGGAAGCAAAATACAATGAATATGAGACATCCACTTTTGGCAAAACCAAGTGAATGGTTTCTTTCCTTCATGTTGTTCCTCTTGCTTCGATGGTAATGAATCTTCCTTTGCGAGTACATGAACAATATTTTTGTCCTTCTTTGGACGAAGCTTTGGATTAAGCTTCCAACATTTAGCCTTTTGATGTCCACCCTTGTTGCAATAAGTGCAGTGATTTTTCGACATCCAAAGCTGATTTCCCTTCTCTTTCTTTTGTTGTGGAGTTGAGTCTTTATGTCATGTCTCCTTCCTGGTGGACAAACATTTCCTATACAAATATTGTCTCTTCCAACATTTTGCCACACAATGCTTGGGTGAATGACAAAACGTACATGGATACATATTCCATAAGTTTTGGATTACATAATTATTCTTTTTATAATCAAAAAAATATTTGGAACAACCATGACCATTATACCTTTCTTGCTTATATTCACTTTTCTTTGGAGATGAATTTCATTCACTATCACCATCATGGAGTAATACACCATCACCTTTTGTGAATTGTTCCCGCACTGACTTAAGTTGGTCATTTGAAGCATCACTTACTTCCAATGTTTTGGAGCATTCTCCAATATCCTCTTCACCATATCCCAATCTTAAATAAAGAGGTATTTCCACAACCTCTATGGGATTAATGATAACTTGGCCCTTATTTACAAGTCCCTTTCCTTCATAACCCATATTGGTTAGTAATTTCAAACCTATACCTCTTGTATGTTTTTCAAATGCGCCAAAATAACCAACTTGATGTGAAGAATGTGAAATTGATGGATGACTTCCACTACATACCTCAAAGATGATTTTTGAATCGGGCATAGAAGGAAATTCCTTCAATTCTTCTTCTCTTTTGTCATTCTTTGAATATTTCCCTTGAACCGATCTCTTTCGTTCCAAGTAATATTCATACAACACTTTCACCATCTCTGCCATGACAAAGAGAGTATTTCAAAAATCCTTCTCATCTTGAGAAATTCCCTCTTTAGATGTCATTTTCTCACTTTGATATGTCCACTTTATTGATCCAATCTTTGTATTCTCTTCAAAAATATCACCTTCACCACGATTCATCTTTTCCCTGGTAATCATGCAAACTCAAATACCAACCATCAACTAGCTCTGATACCACTTGATCCGAAAAGATCTTTTAATGATTTGGTTAAGTATTTTGCATGAGTTATTTTACCATTAGGAATTAAGTGAATAAAGTGATGAAAGAGGAAGAATTAAAGATTCAACATAGAATCCATAAGAAGATATACAGATCTGGAAACAAGCACAACAATCAGCAAACCATAACAACAAAAGTTCTTAACAGAGTTCTGCAATATCGCCTATGTCTATGGGCCTTTATCTCAGTGGGTGAGGCTTTCTTGATTCTCTTCAAAGATTCAAAAGTACATCATAAAAGTTCCAAATGTATCAAAAACTGATCTTGTTGTGTTCTTCTAGATCCCAATAATCCAACACAACTGACGACACTCAAAACTTATGAACGAAGCTCCCAGAAATGGCTCACAAAGTTCCTCTCCTCAATAGGTTTTGGCTCTACAATTCTTCAACATTTATCTACTCTGAAATTCCCTAAGGCTGTCAAGAACCTCTGGTTTATATAGGCTTGAAGTTGGCAATAATATCCCAACTTACCCCCAAGATCTCCCTTCAAAAAGAGCTCTAAATCCTCCAATAATGGCTAAAATCTCTCAAAACTGGCTGAAAAATCACTTAAAATCATAATATAAGGTTTAAAAGCCCACTTTTGGGCTAACATAGGGTGCATCCCCCGATCCTCGAGCTCCTGGTCACATGTGAACCCTCCATGTGGCCCTGGCCTTGTTGGCACGCTAACCCTCCTTCAGTCCTGGCTCCTTGTCATATGCGTCGACCATATGGCCACACCCTTATCTCTCCACGTGCCCCATATCCATTAGCCTTTGTTCTTAGCCCCCGATCGCATGCCTTGTTCGACGGGCTAGCCCAGCCGACTGGGCTCTATCCCCGCAAATCTACCAACAACAAGGGTGTGATTACATGTGTTGGTCATATGGTAGTGTATGCCAGGGCTTATCTCCAAAATGAAGCTACCCATAACACAGTATGCGCCAAAGTTAAGGTTCATATATTTTAAGTGTATGGTATGCACATCGGGGGCTGTGGCTAGGCCCCAGCCCCTTAGTCCGTCGGATTTACATTTATGCAAGTTTAAATAAAATATTTAGACCATAGTTATCGAAGAACACCATGGGCAGGCTAGTATCCTGGCCCTGCCAAAGCCCTCCCCCCGCTAAGAGGTTGCAGGTTTGATTTCTGTGGAGTCCCATTATTTTACCACTCCATCCAACCTGGAAGTTCCACGTGGCACCACATCTTTCATCTGAAAGATGACACTTGTCACCAAATCATTTGCCCACCTATCTGCCAGTGTGTCTGCCCTGTTAGCCTACCAGTCGAGTTAGTTTCCACGTGTTGTATGGATGTGCGGACCTTGCCACATCAACCCATGACAACTTAGTTGTACGAATGTGCCACGTGTCACCCTTGTAGTGGTTCCATGTGTCACAATATGACTCATCCACCTGTCAGCCATCAAATACCTAGTCAACATGCCAACGCATCTTCCATGTCATTGTACGCATTGTACTGTCAGCTGCCACGTCAACACTGTACAGATTGTATGGACTGTACAATCAACAAAAAAAATTATTGTTTGGAAAAACAAATAGATCACAATATCTTTCTCATACGGTGTCCATTTGAGCCCATTCAAGTTGTGTTGGGTTCGTAACGATGAGGTCTATGCACATGTCTGTTTGAAGTGATTATGAGGATTTTGATTTTTAGGCCTTCCTGGACCCATTTTGGTTCCTAGATCCATTTTTGGATCAATTATACACTATGATTGTAGGAAACTGAGCATATTACGTTAATCCCACCACATATGGATCCATACATTGGTGAAACATATAGTCTGTCGATGAAGACTGTGAAGTGTCTTTTTACAACTGGAAACAAGGAAGGTATGGGAACTTTACAAGGAGATGCACAACTTTATGAGTAGTAAGGTGGATTGAAACGAAGATCAAGTAGTTTCCAAAATATTATGGTACCTTGGATCTACAAAGATTTCTCATTAACATGGAGGGAAGGGTTCTGGTAGAACATAGAATCTGAAAACTTGACCTAGCCCTGAAGTCTTCTCCATATCGATGGTGGGATACTCAAAAAGAAACTCTATCCACTCAGGACAAAGTCAAACTCACTATACAACATCAATTCCCTCCACTAATGTAGATACCACAGTTGGCACAAGATCAGAAGAGTAAGAGTCATATATTATCCTTGGAAATATATGATGGTCAATCTAACCCAGTTGCACACAATGAGTATTGTCTAAAAGTATGAAAATTTTCACAACTCCCTTCCTATATGTGGACACATTAATTATTTAATTATCTAGGAAAAATTATGAAATGATGGTACTTGTAAAAGTAAACAAGAAGACAAATAACATTTTGGAAGACACTCCAAACCAAATTCTTCCACAATTTCTCGTTTTCTGGTGAGACTCCTGAAATCCTATCTTTGCTCCAAAAAATAAAGAAGATAATGTTTACTACATAAATTAAGCCTAAATATCCATTTAAAGTCTACTATGAGCATGAACACTTGTTTGAGTATAGCTTGTATCCATCCCCTATAAGAGTACCCATGGATTGTCGTAAAGTTGATAAGGACCCTGAACATCTTGAGGACTTGGAGGAACTCAAACATTTAACCTTCCATGAATCCATCGAAACAATAAAAGTCAAGGATACCATATCAAGTGATATCAGTAGGTCATACACTCAACTTATAAGCTCACAGAAAGTAAAAATATGGACATAGGAATATCCTAAGATGGAATCCATAGGAGAATATTGGGATGAGAAAACTATGAAAGAGATACAAGATCTATTGCGGGAGTACGAATATCTCTTTCCTAATATTTTTTCATAACTGAAGGGGATTAAGGGAGATTTAGGATAAATGTGAATTTATTTAAAACTAGATGCTAAGCCTTTCAAGCACAGAGCATATTTTCAAAATCCACAAGTCAAGGAGAATCTTAAGAAAGATATTGATAGAATTTTAGTAGTTGGACTAATTTTCCATGTGGATGAAGCCTAGAGTATCATCCCTATTTAAATATAAATCAAGAAGGATATTGATGATATAAAAGCCTGTGTGGATTATTGGAGTTTGAACTCAGCTTGTGTACACAACCCTTTTCCCACTCCCTTTAGTGATGAAGGTATTGATCAAGTGGTGGGAAATGAAGCTTATTCTTTTACATATGTATTCTCATGCTATCATCAAGTTAGAATTATGGAAGAGGATAAGAGAAACACTACCTTTAGTACAGAATGGGGTTATTTTGATTATAATGTTATGCCCTTTGGACTGAAGAATTCCCCATTTGTTTTATTTCAAATAGTTATTTCTTCATTCTGCATATTTATTCATAAATTTCTTGAAGTGTATATGGAAAAATGGACCGTGTATAGCCTATTGAAGGAGAACATAGGTTTACTCTAACTGATGTTTGAACATTGCAGATAGATACAAATTTATTTAAAATTGAATAAGTGTACATTTTGTGTACCATTTGGAAATCTGCTAGGACATACAGTATGCATGGAAGGAGTGTTGTTTGATCCTAAAACGGTTGTTGTGATACTAAATATTCCTCCCCCTACAATTGTTAAATAGTTTCTATCAACATTTGTAATATTCCATATATAAAATGGTATGAAGAACATAAATAATTAGCTAGAAATGGAAAATAAACAATGATATAGCCAGAAAAACATCGCAGTAATACCAGAATAATACCATAATTACACCAGAAATAACAGTTTGATTACTGAGAGAAATGTTCACTTGCCTCTTCGAGGGGGAAACCTCCAGTAGAGAAGAGATCTATTACAATAATATCCAAGACAAAACTTCACATACCCTCTATTCCTATTTATAATAAATCTATCTATCAAAAGAACAATCTAGAGGAGGATCCTTCTAGAAGAGGAATCTTCTATTAGGTCTTCTTACGTTTGAATTATTCCTCCTTATTGCTAGGCCTTATTAATATTGACCTTTATTACATGGAAATATATTATTCTACCCACTTGATGGGTTAGGTAGGCTATGTCCCTAATGTTGGGTATGTGTTATATTCTTTGCATGTGTGTGTGTGGGCGCGTCAGATTCGACAACTGCATCTGACGATCCCTCATAGTAGTTCTCTTTTCCTATCATGTGCATCGATATATTTCCTAGGGGGTCCCAAGGAGGGGGTAGGTACCCCCCCCCCTGGTTACGTGCAACACCCCAATTGTTTTTTTTTGGGGCATTTTTTTCTATTTTAGGCGGATTTTGCTATTTTTAGCGGTTTACTAAATTAATCCCGTATTAAGGGATTAGGGTTTCGGTATCTATGGAATGCCTAAAAAAATTGTATATATTATATGGTGAATGGTGAAATTCGATAATGAATATAAGAAAGGTCTTCCCGGTTGAGTGTTTCTGGTATAAATCTCTGTGTACTATGTGAATGAGCCATTGATTAAATTATGCTTTGCTTAAGAATCTATATGCATTGCTTTACTTCATAGGTGTAAAACTTACATGTGGTATCAGAGCTCATTTTTGGCTTTAGAGGGATGCCTTTTTTGTTGAGGGTTTGGCTCGGTCTTGATAGATCAAGTTTATCTTGGGTCTGTGATAAACCTGGGTTTAGTGGGAGCTTTTGCAGTGAAGATTTGAGTGCAAAAAGAGGAATGGAAATCTCCTCTAGAATCGAGATAGAGAAGTTCAATGATAAAACATTTGAGCTATGGAAGTTGAAGATGGAGGACCTTCTTGTAGACAAATAACAATGGATGACTGTGGATCTTGGTACATAGCCTACTGGTACACCGTCTACTAGCACACAACCTACTAGTACACAACCTACTAGTGCACAAACTACTAGTACACCACCTACTGGTATGTCAAAGGAATATTGGGAGAAATTGGATAGAAGAGAAAGGAGTACTATTCAAATCTGCCTGGAAGATTCGGTGTTGTTGAATATCTCAGGAGAATCTACAACCAAGGAACTATGGTATAAGTTGGGGAATTTGTATCAATCAAAGTCCCTGGTAAACAAGTTGTTTCTTCGAAAGAAGTTGTATCATATTAGGATGGAAGATGGAGATTCTGTGACAGAACATATAAATGCCTTTAATACTCTAGTAATTCAACTTGTCTCTATTAATATTACGATTGCATAAGAAGATAAGTGTATTACTTTGTTATGTTCTTTGCCAGACTCTTTGGATAATCTAGTTGTAGAAATAGTACCACTCAATCTACATTGAAGTATGAGGATGTAGTTGCATCCTTGTTCTCTGAAGAGATGAGGTGAAACATCATGGATGGTCATAGCACAGATGATTTATTTGTAAGAGGTCGTAACCACGACAAGAATCCTTGTAAGACTTTGAGGTGGAGATCTAAATCTACAGGTAGATCTAAGTCTCCAGGAAAATATTTGAGGAAATGTTGGAAGTGTGGTAACATAGGGCATTATAAGAAAGATTGCAAGTCTAAGAAGGTTGAAAAACCAAAGGGATATGATAGTACCTATTCCATAGAGGAGAAAACCTCCACTGAAGAAGGAGGTGATGTTTCCCTGGTATCTATAAGTACACATGCAGACCGTGATTTATGGTTGATCGACTCAGGTGCATCATACCATATGACTCCTCATAGGGAGTGGTTCTTTGAATATGAAAAATATGATGGTGGTGATGTATTCCTAGGAGATGACTCGACAACAAAAATCATGGGGCGTGGAAGGGTTAAGTTGTTTCTAAAATATGGAAGGATTACAACTCTCTCTAGGGTTCTGCACATTCCAAAACTTGCTAGGAGCCTAATATCTTTAAGCAAGTTGGATGATGCAGGAGTGGATATTTTATTTGGAAAGAACACTTGCAAGATGGTACAAGGGGCAATGGTGTTTATGAGGGGAGTTTGGTGTCAAACTTTGTACAAGTTGTTGGGAAGCACTTATACTAATGGGTGTAACATTTCTGTTGTCCTTGAGCAAAAAAATAAAGAAGACAAGACCAATATCATCCCTAAAACTAAGACCATGTTGTGGCATCAAAGACTGGGGCATATTGGAGAAAAGGGCCTTTGAACACTACACAGTAAAGGCATGGTTGAAGGTATGTCTAATTGCACTTTGGATTTTGATTTCTATGAACATTTCATATATGGTAAACATAATCGAGTAATATTTCCATCTGGTGCTACAAGAGAAAAAGGGATCTTAGAGTTTATACACAGTGATGTGTTTGGACCTGTTCCTATTCCATCCCTAGGTAAATCTGTGTATTATGTTTCATTCATAGATGATTTTTCATGGAACACATGGATTTATTTTATTAGAAAGAAATCTGAGGTATTTGATAAATTTATAGAGTTTAAGGCTTTGGTAGAAAATTAGACATAGAAGAGAATAAAGGTATTGAGAATAGATAATGGTGGAGAATTCTGCGGAAATGAATTCGAAGAATTCTGTAAGGATTGTGGTATAGCAAGGCAAAATAATACTCCATACACTCCTCAACAAAATGGAGTTTCACAAAGGATGAATAGGACACTGATAGAAAAAGAAAGGAGCATGCTCAGCGGTGCCAGGTTAGGACAAGAATTCTGGGCAGAGGCAGTGGGTACATCATGTTACCTAGTCAATCGATCACCTTCATCAGCGTTGGATGTTAAAACTCCACACGAGGTATGGTCTACAAAGAAACCCTCTCTTCAACATCTTAGAGTGTTTGGTTGTGATTCTTATGTACATGTTCCAAAGGAAAATAGAAGTAAGATGGATAAAAAGGCTGAAAAGTGTATCTTTATTGGTTATAAAGATGGTGTGAAAGGTTATAAGCCTTGGAACCTAGAAACCAAGAAAATTGTTTACAGTCAAGATGTTGTTTTCAGAGAGGTAAAAGATGTATCCAAACAGGAATTCCTACCAATGCAAGATGAACCTGAGAAAATAGATCTTGATTTGGATGATGCAAAATCTAAATCATCTGAAGAAGAGGAAGAAAAAGAATAATAATAAGAAGAAGAACCTCATACCCCAGTATTGAGGAGATCAGTGAGAGATAGAAGGAAACCAGAAAGGTATAGCCCAACTGATTTTTGTTCCAATTTTACTTTATCTATTACTGATGGTGATCCTAGAACTGTCAGGGAAGTAGTGAATTCAGAGGATAGTAAACACTGGAATAAGGCCATGGTTGAAGAAGTGGATGCCTTGGATAAGAATGAGGCATGTGATATAGTTGAGTTTCCAGTGGGAAGAAAATCGGTTGGTAGAAAATGGTTGTTCAAGAAGAATTTTAATGCACAAGGTCAAGTGGAGAAATACAAAGCTCAGTTAGTAGGAAAAGGTTATTCCCAGGTAGAGGGAATTGACTTTGGTGAGATTTTTTCTCCTATTGCTAAGTTAACTTCTATTAGATTTATTTTATCTATTGCTTCTACTTTTGATCTTGAAGTGGAACAGATGGATGTGAAGACAACATTCCTACATGGCGATCTGGAAGAAGAAATCTACAAGAACCAGCCAGAAGGCTTTGTAGTGAAGGGAAAGAAAGAGTTGGTCTGTAAGCTAAAGAAGTCACTATATGGTCTGAAGGAATCACCAAGGATGTGGTACCAAAAGTTTGACACATATTGGGATTTGTAAGAAGCAAGGTTGATCACTGTGTATATTCTAAGTAGGTTGGTAATCACTTCATTTATGTAGTGTTGTATGTTGATGACATGTTGTTGGTAGGACATAACATGGATGTTATCAAGGAGGTGAAATCGCAACTATCCTCCAAATTTGACATGAAGGATATCGATGTTGCTAACTTCATTCTGGGAATGGAGATTAAAAGAGATCGTGCAAACAGGAAACTCTGGATGAATTAGAGAAAATATGTTCAGTCGATATTGCAGAGGTTTAATATGCATGGAAGTAAACCGGTCAAGGTTCTTATTCCTATAGATGTAAAATTATCTTCAAATCAGTGTCCCAAGACACAGGAAGAAGAAGAGGACATGTTCCATGTTCCATATGCCAGTGCAGTTGGTAGTTTGATGTATGCAATGGTCTGTACTAGACCAGACATTGCACATGCAGTGGGAGTTTGAGAAGGTATATGTAAAATCCAAGGAAGGAGCATTGGACAATAGTAAAGAGGGTCTTCAGGTATCTTCATGGCACTACCAGTTATGGATTGTGCTACCAAGGAAGACCAGGATTGGACAAAGTGGTGGACATACATGGCTTTGTTGATGCAGACTGGGCTGGAGATCTGGATCACAGAAGATCTACAAGTGGGTATGTGTTTAACCTATTTGGAGGAGCAATCAGTTGGATGAGCAAAAGACAAGTTGTAGTGGCACTCTCAACTACAGAAGTTGAATACATGTCATCCACTCATGCAAGAAAGGAAGTAGTATGGTTACAAAGATTGTGTTCAGGTATTGGGTTAGTACAACAAGCAGTGAGATTAGATTGTGACAGTCAGAGTGCAATATTCCTGGAAAATAACCCAACTTAGCATTAGAAGACAAAGCATATTGATGTTTAGTATCACTTTGTGAGAGACATGGTTGAGGAAAAGAAGGTGTTGCTGGAAAAGGTTGACACTTTGAAGAATGTTGCAGATTCATTAACAAAGTCTGTAAGCACATAAAATTTCTCCTAGTGTAGATTAACAATGGGCATTTCTGCCCTGGTTTGTTGACTATATAATATTGGGACCCCTGGATGCAAAGAAAACAACAAGTGGGAGAATGTTGGGTATGTGTTATATTCTTTGCATGTGTGTGTGTGGGCACGTCAGATTCAACAACTGGTTTCGACGATCCCTCATAGTAGTGCTATGTTTGTATCGTGTGAGATGAATGATTTCCTAGGAGGGTCCCAGGGGGGGAAGGTATGCCTGCCTTGGTTATGCGTAGCGTTCGGGGAAACGCCCCAAAATAATTTTTTTTGGGCGTTTTTTTCTATTTTTAGTGGTTTACTAAATTAATCCTGGATTAAGGGATTACGGTTTTGGTATCTACGAAATACCTAAAAAAAATTATATATTGTATGGTGAATGGTGAAATTCGATAATGAATATAAGAAAGGTTTTCCCAGTTGAGGGTTTTCGGTATAAATCTCTGTGTACTATGTGAATGAGCCATTGATTAAATTTTGTTTTTCTTAAGAATCTATATGCATTACTTTACTTCACAGGTTTAAAAATTACACCTAATATTCCCTCCCCTTAAAATTAGCCTTGTCCTCAAGCCTTGAGATGAGGAAATTGTTGTAGAATGGTAGAAGGCTCCCAGGTGGCATCTGTTGGAGTTGTATCTTTCTAGTGAACTAACACTTCCTTGATGGTACACTAATGATGAAGACACTCCCGCTAGTCCAAAACTGCTTGTGGCTGCAACCAGATGGATCCTTCTTCATCCAACTCAGGAAGGTTGGTTTGAGTTTGGAACTTAGTTCCAATCACCTTCTTTAATAGAGAGACATGAAAAAAAGGATGGAGCTTAGAATGAGTGGGTGAATCTAATGGATAGGCCACCTGGCCAACACGCTTGAGAACTGTCTAAGGACCATAAATTTGGGTTCCAGTTTCTGACAATGTTTGGCCTTGAGTGAATTTTTCTTATAAGGTTACAGCCGAAGAAATACTTGGTCTCCTTTAAAAAAAATTCATTATGAGTGACCTTGATCAGCTTGTTTCTTCATGAAATTCTAAGCCATGACCAAATTATCTTTGAGGGTATGGAGAATAGCCTCACGAACTATAAGTTTTTGGTCAACTGGTTGGAACTTCGATACACCTCACATGTAGGAGAGAACTGAATGTGGATTTTGGCCATATACTACTTCAAATGGAGTCATGTGAGTAGTTGTATGGTAGGAAGTGTTGTAACACCATTCAAATAATGGTAACCATTGAGCCCATTGGGTTTTCCTTTTAGAGGAAAAACACCTCAAATAAGTCTCCAAATACTTATTGACAACTTTAGTTTGACCATTAGTCCGGAGATGATAGGCAGTGTTGAGATGCAATTGGGTGCCCTAGAGTCTGAACAGTTCCTCCCAAAAATTGTTGGTGAAAGTTGGATCTCAATAAAAAACAATAGAATGAGGCATGCTATGAAGCTTGAAGATATGATCCATGAAAAGTTGAGCCACAGTGAATGTTGTAAATGTGTGTTGAAGAGCATAGAAATGCGCATACTTGGAAAGATGATCCACAACCACCATGATGATGAAATTATTTCCTGATTTATGTAATCCCACAATAAAATCCATAGATATGTCCCTCCAAATAGCAGGTGGAATCAGAAGCAGTTGGAGTGTGTAAAGAGGTTTTATGGTTTCTCCTTTTTTACGTTGACAAACATCACATTCTGCTACAAAAGTGAGAACGTCCTTTTTCATACCATCCCAAAAGAACTAACGTTTAAACCATTCATAGGTTTTGTTAAACCTTGAATGACTAGCTGTGGGAGTAGCATGAAGCTCAAAAAGCACCATGTATTTAAGTTGTGACTATTTACTTAAATACAAATGACCTTTGTAGCGAAGTTCATCTTTGTGCCAAGAGTACTCTGGGGAAATTAGAGAGTTGGCTTTCAATTGTTGGATCATATGCCATATTTTAGGATCATATAGTCATTCTTGGCACACATCTTGGAGCCAATCTGGTACAATGAAGGAGAGGGGAAAAAGGGACCCTTAATCTTCATATTTTCGAGAAAGAGTGTTAGCAATCACATTTTCTTTCCCTTTCTTGTAAATGATCTCATAATCATGACCAAATATCTTAGTTACCCATTTTTGTTTCTCTAGGGAGGAAGGTCGTTGCTCCAGAAAATACTTGAGGCTTTGATGATATGTATTAATTTGGAAGTGTTTCCCTAGGAGATAAGGGCACCAGAGATCCATTGCATGAAGAATAGCCAACATTTCCTTTTCATAGATTGATTGGACCAAATGGTATTCAAACAATTTTTTTGTAGCAAAGGTCAAAGGTCTTCCTTTTTTCATAAGGAAAACTCCAATTCCCTTGCCTAAGGCATCACATTTGAGGACAAAGGTTTTTGTGAAATCAGGAAGGGCCAAGACTAGAGTAGTACACATAGTTGTCTTCAAAGATTGAAAATCCTAATCCGCTGTGAGATTCCAAGTGAAAGAAATATTTTTAAGGAGAGAAGTGAGAGGGGCCACAATCTTCCCATAATTCTGAACAAACTTGTGATAATAGTTGGTTAAACCAAAAAAATCACGCAAGCTTTTGATAGTCTTGGGGTGAGTCCAATCCTGCATTTATTAAATGTTTTTAGGATCCACTCAGACACCAGTGGTTCCAACAATATGACCCAAGTACTCTACTTTTGAGGCTCCAAAGGCACATTTAGAGTGTTTGAGGAAAATTTGGTGTTGCGAGAGTATATGGACAATTTGATCCACATGGGAAAGATGAGATTGACAAGTTTTACTATAGATGAGAATATCATCAAAGAGAAGTAATACAAAATGAGGGAGAAAAGGATAGAAGACATGATTCATGAAGCTTTGGAAGGTGGAGGGGTCATTACACAGGCCAAAGGGCATGACTAAAAACTCATAGTGACCCTCGTGAGTTCGAAAGGTAGTCTTGGCTATGTCATATTATTGCATACATATCTGGTGGTATCCAGAATGAAGATAAAGTTTAGTAAAGTACTGAGGACCACTCATCTCATCCAAGAGATCATCCATGACATGAATGGGGAACTTATCCTTGATGGTTATCTTATTGAGGGCATGAAAGTTGGGATACATGTGCCAAGTACCTTATTTATGAAGTACCATAACCACATAGGAAGAATAAGGGTTGGTATTGGGGCGGATAACACTCTCTTGGAGAAATTCTTGTACTATTTTATCAATTTCATTATTTTGGGAAAAGGGGTGATGATAAGGGAAAACATTGGGAGGAATACTTCCATGAACAAGGGGAATGGAATGATCATGAACACCACGAGAAGGAGGAATTCCCTAAGGGGTGGAAAAAACAACTTGATGTTTGGAAAGGATAACTTGGAGGTGAGGATGCACAGAGGGTCTCTCAACGGCTTGAATAGAATGGAGTTGAGGAATGATACCAGAGTGGCCTTTCTTGAGGAAATTTTCCGTATGAGGTGAACTAATGATATCAGGAGAGACAACTATGAGACCTTGGAATTGATAACTTTGTCCTTCCTTTTCGAATTGCATGGTTAATTCCTTAAAATCCATAAGAATGGGACCCAAAGTGTGTAACCATTCAACACCTAGAACAATGTCACAACCTCCCATGTCAATGGAAAACATATGATATTTTAGTTGCTAATGTCAAATTTGAAGACCCACATTTTCACAATGCCCACACATTTCATGGACCCACCATTGGCTATCATGATTTGAAAATTATTGTCAACATGAATATAATAGTTGGTTTCCTAGGAAATGCAAGCATGAATAAAATTGTGGGTGCTACCACTGTCAACAAGGATGATGACCCTCCTATGCTCAATGTAGCCAATGAGATTGAGTGTTGTGGGGGGGAGAAGCCAGAGAGGGAAGCTAAGGAAATATGTGGTTCAACTTCACGTGGGTCAACAAGCTCCTGGGTGGCATTGGGAAGGGAGGGTTCTTCAACCAAGGGAACTGTCACATCCTATTTAGGAACATCTTCAGAAATGGCCATAAATAGTTTTGTTTCCTTACACTTGTGCCCTAGAAAATATTTTTAATCACAATTAGAGAAAATACCCTTTAGTTGGCATTCATCCATTTCATCCCTAGTTAGTTTATCTACCTTGAGGGGAGTGAAAGGGGGGTTAGGATTAACGGGTCGAGGACAAGGAACAAAAGGGGGTTTTTTGTCTTGGGAAAAAAAAACTTGTTGGGCCTCTTTAGCACATTGAGTATCTTCCAACCAAGTTGTAGGGCGGGCCATGAGAACCTGTGATCAGATTTCATCCTTGAGACCACTGATAAAAAATTCATGGAAGAACCATTTTGACATGCCCTTTTCTCAAAAGGCCAAATGATCAAAAGCAGTGATGAAGTCGTCCATTGTGCTGAAGTTTTTCAACTTGGTCAAATGACCGAGATAGTAGGTATCAGTATCAATGTGGGCATAGAACTCAACAACAAACCGGGTCCATGCAATATACCCCTGACATGAATTTTTTCTTCATTGCCACCATTTCCAGCATTCAGGATCTAGATAGAGGTCAACATAGAGAAGTTTGGCCAACTCATTATTAATGCCATGTAGAGAAAAATAATGCTCCATTTGAGTGACCCAACCTGTAGGATCGAAGCCATCAAATTTATTAACCTCTACGTGGGGAAGATGGGGTTCACGATGAAAGGAGTTGGAGTGAAAATGTGGAGACTGAGAGGAATCAATAGTATTGTGTTGTGTTGATGAGGAAGGACCCATAGGGTGGTTCAACAATTGATTGAAAAAATACTGGAGGGAGGTCAATTGGTTTGTGAGGTTGATTTCCAGGTTATCAATGTGGGAATTGGCAAAATCCATCTGATATGTGAGATTTTTGATGGAGACATGGGCTTTATTGAAGAAATTTTGGAGTTCTTGGTTGTGAGTGGTGGCCATTTGGAGAGGGGAATTGCAGGTAAGGAAACAAATAGGTGGGTGGGACCAAAACAAAAAATACTTAGATGTGATAGGTACCACGACGATCAGTTCTTGAAGGGAAATATAATGGGATAGGAGGAAAAATAGGGAAATTGGGAAGGGTTTGGGTCCACTGAAACAACAAGGATTAAAAATGAAGGGTATGACTGCAATCAAGGAGAAAAGGGGAATCCAATGGAATAGGTCCCAAATAAGTGTGCCGGTGGGACCACTATACTCTTTTTTTTTTTACTCCAGCTAGACATTTCTTCCTGTTAAGCATTTGGGTTGGGTCAACTGAAACAAAAAGGATTAAAAATGAAGGGTATGACTGCGATCATTTATTCATGTTAAGAATTTGGGTCGGGTCCACTAAAACAAAAAGGATTAAAAATGAAGGGTATGACTACGATCAAGGAGAAAAGGGGAATCCAATGGAATAGGTCCCAATTAAGTGTGCAGTGATGAAATGCCCAATGGTATACTATCTTTTCTTTTCTTACTCTTGTAGATTTATACTCCGACCTGGAGAATACTGCAGTGATGAAATGCCCAAATGCTTAATAAGAAGAAATGTGTAGTAATTTTGCAACCAGAATGCAAAAGACACTGTATCACATCAATAGATCTTGTTGGTTCTATTTTTGTTTCCTTCCCAAAGGTTAGTGTATTCAAAGGTTCTATAGACAAGGGTTTTCCCTGTGTTATAGCTCTCTGATATACGTGCGGGGTCCAATAGTAGTACCCGGCCTAATATCTTAGGGCACCAACTAAGGAGGCTAGATCATAGCCTTAGTCGTACTACTCAACTACCCAAGTTCTAGAGAGTATCCTCCCGAGTGTTTTTCTTGGTGGAACTATAGAATCTAGGCAACCGATCGATTTATCTATGGAGGGATTTAGAAGATCTAGGTTGATCTTTATACAGGTGTTGTCTGATTTCTATCACTCAAAAGGGTACCAACATGGGTTACAAGGGTGGGAAATAGATGTTCTCTTAAGTACCACTTGTATTTCATGCATGTATGAATCCCCGATCGTAGGTTTATGTGCGTAATGACAAATCTTTATAGCT
Source organism: Picea engelmannii (assembly GCA_009831015.1). Taxonomy (NCBI): domain Eukaryota; kingdom Viridiplantae; phylum Streptophyta; class Pinopsida; order Pinales; family Pinaceae; genus Picea; species Picea engelmannii. The sequence continues at coordinate 72,371 of ML781260.1, forward strand.
TAAATACACTAGAATACATCTCTACCCTGAAAAAAATTTAACCCACAAGTTTCTTCCAAGGAAAGTGCTCTGATACCACTTGTAATATTCCAGATATAAAATAGTATGCATAACAAAAATAATTTGCTAGAAATGGAAGATAAACAATGATATTACTAGAAAAGCATCACAATAATACCATAATAATATCATAATAACACCAGAAAGAGCACTTTGATTACTGAGAGAAATCTTCACTTGCCTCTTCGAGGGGGCGAACTCCAACAGAGCAGAGATCTATTACAATAACATCCAAGACAAATTTTCTCATACCTTTTGTTATCACTCCAAGAGTCACCCCCATACTGCAAATGGGAGTAAGTTTGGTAGCATTCAAATTGATTTTATTTTGGTTTGAAATCAGGGATCAGCAAGACTTTAAAGAAAGGAAAAGAAAACAGATATCACTGCAAATCAGTGATGGACCATTGGGATATGGAGTCATAAAAAATATGATCATTGAAGGCATTTAATATCCCTATCAGAAAAAATATTTGTATAATGATGAATAGAAGAATGAGAGAATTAACATAAAGATGAATGTTCGCTAAGTAGAGATCCTCTATGCAAAGAGAAAATAGATGTGTCTGAAAAGTAAACAATGATTAATAGGCAAGCTTACAAAATATACTCTACTGCATCAAGAATCTATGAATCAAAGGCAAATTTTAATCCTTAAAATCAGAAATACATTCAAACAAGAGGAATAATCGAATAGATAACATAGAAGACAATTCTAATGAAACAACGCATAGGAATCTTCAATAAGATACAATTTTCAGCTACATGCCCCTCCAGCTTACAAACTAAAATCCACAGTCATTCCATTTCTCAAAACCATCCTTGGTTCTTGGGACGAACCCTTTTTACATGAAAAACATTAGAATATATTGTTTCCACGGGGTCAAACTCCTTTAGATAGCTTCTGTTACAAAAAATATTTTTTCCCCAAAATATAAACAACTGTCGGATGACTCATCCCCAAAAATTTGGGAAGTTACAACAAAAACTCCAAAAAATAGGACATACTTGAGTTATCTTAATAACCTTATATAACCCAATATGAAATTGATTCCAGTAGCTTGATGACATGTCACAACTAAAAGTTCATTCTGGGGAGTCTTCTACATTCATGTTTTCTCTGTGAGGGGTCGGTCACAGTCTGCTAGCATTCTGCTCCTCCTCGTGACTTTCCTTTCATGATTTGGATTAACGCTCAATTTTCATTGCCACGCAATGCTCTCGGATTTGATGTTATATAAGAACGTGATTGCGGGGTCTTCAAGGGAATTTTGGATCCACACTGATTTTTCATCCATAATTCACCACCAACTGCCACATACCTCTTTTTCTATACCATGGTTTCGATTGCGGGACCACTCAAGAATTTTATCGTTCGAACATGTTTTGTCCCCGTAATGAACCGTAGTTGTCGATCTGGTTGCAATCTGTGATCTAGGTAACCCCTCTATTTTACCTCCCCTGCTAAATTTCTATCCATCTACCATATTAAACTCCCCTAGCCATATTTAGCGATGGCGCAAATTTCTTAGATCTCAGGATCTTTTGAACGCAGAGCATGAATATCTCTTGAAGTGAATTTCTCCTGTAGTGACATGGAAGTCTCTCGTCATTACGACACTTCAAATTTCAGGAGATTTTAAATGCAAAGTGTATATAACTCTTGGAGTGTCGAACTCACGATGTGATTAGCAGGTGCTTATCACTAATTAAACCTAGATTAAGCCATTTGTATCATATAAATATTTTGGGACTTTGGGGCTCCAGGTTTCATAGAACTGTGCTCACTCTAAATGGAAAACTCCCGTAGTGACAATGTTGTGAAGTGATGTGGTGGTATGATGTCATATGATGTCACGACTGCTAATTTGTCACATAAGGCGAGTGACATCTATCAGTAAAAAATGAGCAGATGATGGGACCCAAAATACCATAAATGAGTGCCACATGTTAGGGCCAGATGGATTCCACGTGTATCCATGAATGCGCACCACAAGTCTTGACGGACGAGTGTCACATGCTTCAACACTTCGACACTCTAGAGCTCCAGAGAACTAGTTTGCTCTACATCTAAATCTTTCCTAGTTCTACGGGCCTAAAGTGATGTGTCTGAGAAGGTGAGTGACATGTGTCATCACCATATGGATGCCACATGTATCTGATGGATGAGCGACATGTGTCTTCAACACTTCGGGTTATGGGATTTATTTGAATGTGAAATATGAAAATCGCCGAAGTGGTACGAGCTCAAAGTGACGTGTCACTTCGGCGCTTCAACACTTCGAGGTTCAAGAGTTCTCTTGATGCTAAACCCATGCAACGTTTACACTCTGAAAGCATGAAAGTCATCGATTTGAGTGACCTGTTGGATCTCCACCTTTCGAAAACAAACTTCTATGTTTTCTTGTATTTCAAGCCCAAAATGGATTGCTCTTGAATTTTTGCCTTTTTCTGTGGAAGTTAACGGTGCATACAAAGGACTTGGTGGACCTGTTGCATGCTCGATTAGTGGCAAACAAAAATTGAAATGAATTTTTGACACCTACAATTCTATCTGTTAACACCCTCTATTCCTATTTATACTAAATATATCTATCAAAAGAACAATCTAGAGTAAGATCCTTATAGAAGAGGAAGATTCTATTAGGTCTTCTTACATTTGAATTATTCCTCCTTATTGCTAGGCCTTGTTAATATTGACCTTTATTACATGGAAATATATTATTCTACCCACTTTAGGTGTTAGGTAGGTTAGGTCCTTAACAACATTGGAATGCACTGGATACTACTGCAAATTTATCAGAAACTACACAAGCATAACTGTACCATTGGAGAAATTGCTAAAGAAATTTGAAGCCTTCAGTTGGAAGCCAAAGTGTGATCAATCCTTTGATACCCTCAAAGAAAAATTTAGTATTTCCCCTATTCTCGTATATCTGAATTGGAACGTGGAATTTCATGTACACATTGATGCTTCGAGTAGTGATTTGAGTGTAATCCTTATGAAACCAGGTGAAGGAAACCTCGACCATCCTATCCACTTTGCTAGCAGGAAGCTTTCTTGAGCCAAGTGCAACTACACTACCATTGAAAGGCAAGGTTTGGAAATGGTTTATGCTTTGCAAAAGTTTAGACATTATTTTTTAGGAGGACATTTTAAATTATTTATTGATCATTCTGCCTTGAAATATCTGGTTGACAGGCATGCATTCGAAACAAGTATTTGTATATGGTTGTCGTTATTTCAGGATTTTTACTTTGAATTCATTGTCAAGAAAGGAAAATTGAACATTTGCCTCAATCATATATCTCGATTAGAATAAGGAGAGAGTTGTTGAGCTATAAATGACCAACTCCCAGATGCATATATTTTTAAGATATAGGCTATTCCTAATTATCTTTCAGATATTGCATTGTTTATAACTATTGGAAATACGCCTAAAGGGTATTCTGCAACTCAGAAGAGGAATATAGTGGTCCGTGTTGTTGACTATCAATTGATCGCAGGTTATTTGTAATATTTTGGATTGGACAATTTCCTTCGATGGTGTGTACTTGATCATGAGCGATGAATGATATTGTGAGAATGCCATAATGAATTTGCGAGAGGAGATGTTGGAAGGAAAGAAACTTCCCAAAAGATACTCGAAGTAGGATTTTGGTGGCCAACTATCTTCAAAGATTCCAAATATTATGCCAGGGCCTATGATGTTTATCAAAGTTTTTATAACTCATCACACATATATGAGTTTCCCTTACATCCTATTCGGGTTCTTCAAACATTTGAGAAATGGGTGGTTGACTTCATCGAACTGATGAATCCACCAACCAAGAACTCTAAATCCAAGTTTATTATCACTGCTACCAACTATCTTACCCATTGGGCTGAAGTAGAACCAATCCAGATTTCTCTACAAATACTACAACTAGGTTTATTTTTTAGAACATCATCACCCGGTTTGGATTTCCTTGGATTTTGACCAATGATCAAGATGGGCATTCCATCAATGAGACTATAGCCACTCTCACCTGCGAGTTCCTCATTCAACATCACAAAAGTATCTCATATCATCCATAATTAAATGGTACATTCGAGTCTTGTAAGAATATATTGGAGCGAGTATTAACCAAGGTATGTTGAGAAGATAGGGATGACTAGGATGAGAGAGTCCCCACAATATTATGGGCGTAGAGGACTACTAAAAAGAAACTACATAATTATACTACATTCTGACTGGTTTATGGAAGAGAAGTTGTTGTCCTTGCCAAGCACATCACTCCAAGATTACATATTGCACATGTCACTCACATGACAGATGAAGAATCAAATTTGGAATGGGTTGTAGATTTATTGGCATTGGACGAAGCCTGATTTTCGGTTGATTTTCATCAGAAAGTGGAAAAGGCTCGACATAAATCTTGACATGAAAGGTACATTAAGACCAGGACGATTATGCAGGGTGATTAAGTTGTGTTATATGACAACAAATGTTAAGAACCAAACATCAATATAGCATAGAAAAACCTCAGGAAAGTACTCAACGCCTTGAAAAAGAGATAATTTCAAATAATAAGCCTCTTCGAGGGGGAAACCTCCTTTTACCCCACTTAAATGTTCAAGTACAAGATGATTCAAAATGAAAATGTCTCCTTGGTATATATAGGAGACTAGGA
>ML781260.1:90591-131898 GCA_009831015.1 Picea engelmannii
TTCAGTTGACTGCTTATTCAGATGCAGATTGGGCAAATTGTGTTGATGAGAGAAAAAGCACCAGTGGAGGAGCATTCTTCTTGGGTAACTCCTTAGTAGCCTGGCTCAGTAAAAAGAAAGGTTCCATTTCTTTATCAACCACAAAGGAAGAGTACATTACTGATGCTACCTGTTGCACACAGGTATTATGGATGATTCAGACACTTGCTGACTTAGAGGTAAAATACACTGCACCAATCCCTATTCATTGTGATAACACTAGTGCCATAAGTGTGTCTAAAAATCCTGTCCTCCACTCCAAGACAAAACATATTCCCATAAAATATCATTTTCTAAGAGAGCAGGTCACCAATCAGATTGTTCAGGTCCATTACATTCCCACTATAGAACAGATTGCAGGCATCTTTACTAATCCCCTAGCCAAGACACCGTTTGAATATCTTAGACAGAAGTTGGGTGTCATTTCATTTCACACCTAAAAGAGTCCATATTGTTAGGGGGAGATTTGTATTGTTTGAATATCTAATGCCTCCTAAAATTAATGCAATAGCTCAGGGGGAGCTTGTCTCTTCTTTGACATTGATGTCAAAGGGGGAGAAAAGAATTTGGGTGCCTTAGTTGCCATCAATGCCAAAGGGGGAGATTGTTGGAAACTGTTTAACAGATAGCGTATGCTTTTCATTGATGGAAAGTACAGCAATGATGATGGATTGAGTACAGCAGCGATGATCAATAGGCAAAGAGAAGACAAGTCCAGGAAGATCGAATGATTGAAGGCCCGAGAAGCATTGTTGATCATTGGATCCCATCCAAAATTCCCGACAGTATGAGGGCCATCAGATCTGAAGAAAGACAAGTAGAGGGCGCTGAAGAGGAGAATAGATCTCAGGCGTAAGATCTGAGCACAGGGTACGACCACCATTGGATCGAGGAAAACCTGCACGATGTTTAAAAGTGCAAGGAGAAAAGGGGCTCACCAAATCCCGAAAGCAGGAGGACCGTCCATCTTAGGGGATTATGTGGACCGTTGATCCGACTCCTTGTCGGAATTTTGAGGATCGCGAGTTAGAGATGTCAAAGATTATTGACATCAGAACCCCGATTTCACGATATGTGAAATCGCGATGTAATCTGAGCCGTTAGATTAAGATTGAATCTGAACCGTTGATTCCAGTCAATGGAGAGGCATCGGGGATCGGGACTTTGAAATGACAAAGTCACTTGACATCAAGAACCCCAATTTCGCAATATGCGATATCGCGATTCAATCGCAGCCATTGAATCGAGAATGTGATCTAGACTGTCGACCCAACTCATGACAGCATATCACGTCATCTAGGGACACGTGGCACAATCAGGTAATGACAAGTGTCAGACTGATTCAACATTTCAGGCACATGTAAGTCATGCATCAGAGTGACACGTGGCAGTATTCAACACGTGTCAATCCACTTGTGACGTCAACAGATGGACACCTCTCAGAGTTTCATGGATCGCGACTTGGAGAGTCGAGATGATTCATCTCCAGATTCACGAGATGCGAGATAGCAATTTAATCGTGGACTGTTGGATCAAGAGGACAAGTGGAGAAAGATCATCATGTCGTTGACTGGAAAGTCAAAGGAAATGTGAGATGCGATATCGCGAGTTAATCGTGGACCGTTGGATCAAGAGGACGCGTGGCAAAAGATCAGAGCACCATAAAGCTCCATCTCGGAGTTTCGCTTATCGCGACTTGGAGTGACGAGAACCTCCATCTAAGGATCAGCGAGATGCGAGATCACGATAACATCCTGACCATCAATACACCAAAAGATGTGGACCGTTGATCTGAGCAACATCTCTGAGTCTCGCCTATCACGACTTGGAGTGACGAGAGCCTCAATCTAAGGAACAACGAGATGCGAGATCGCGAAAATATCTGGACCATTGATTCATCGATATCGTGGACCGTCGATCAGGGTCGATGAAGATCATGAGTTCGCAGCACCTTTTAGTGAAGATAGTGGTCACCGCCTATGGTCACATGGAGGAAGGAGCTACTGCAGAAAAGATCTGTGTCGGAGTTTCGCGAATCGCAATATGGAGAGACAAAAGAAACAAAGCAGAATTTGCGATATGCGAAATCGCGAAATCACGATACAATCGTAGCCGTCGAATCAAGACCAGATCTAGACCATGGAATCATAGGACATGTGGCAAATGATCAAAATTTCGTTAACTTGGGGTCAACGGAGGAAAGTGCCGAAATACCGAAATGAATGTAAGATCCCATGGATTCAATCCAACGGTGCAGATGAATTTGAACAAGATCGGAGAGCAACTGTAGCACGATACAGTGTAACTTCCATAAATCACTGATGGGTTCTTCCAGAGGACTCGAAGACACTACGGGATAAATGAAACAGAGAAGGTGAGTTAGACTGTCACAGAGAAGATGAAGAGTCTCAAACTGCTAGAGAGGCTGAGGAATCTCATCATAACACCCAATGAAGCCGAACACGTGGTTGAACTACCAGAGAAGTTGAAGAGTCGCGATGATGATCACGTAGAGCACTCGAGAGGTGGAGGAATTTGGCGCGGAGTCAGCATGCAGAGGCATTGCGAAACATTGCATGCACAAGGTGCACAAAATCTATAAATACACAGTACAGAGAAGAGAAGAGGGTTGTTGTTGTTGTTGTTGTTGTTGTTTCTATTGGAGGTTGTTGTGATTGATGTTGGTAAAGTGATTCAAGGGTGAAGAAGGAGGAGAGTGCAGCAGCTAAATAGCACAGAAGAGGAACTGTGCAGAGAATGGAGATGGTGCAAAGATAATAAAAAGAAGAAGATCAGACAGCGCAAGTGAGGTGTGCAGGAAGGCAAAGAGGAAGACAGAGTAACGAAATGCGGCAGAAAAGTGATGAGTCCGGTAAGCTATTGTTGAACATTATATCACTGTAATAAGTTTGGGTAATACAAAATCAATATTTCAGGGTGGTTTGGAGGTGCTAGGGGGGACTGTTGTCCTCATAGGTTCAAGTGGGTGCTTGAACACAGGGAGTTGGTGCTTCCTTCTAGTTGGTGCTAGAGAAACTAGGGAGTTGGTGCTTCCTTCTAGTGGGTACTAGAGAAAACAAAGAGTTGGTGCTCTCAGCAAGTTGCAACTTGCTAAACAGAGGTTGTAGCCTCATTATGAGTTGGTGCTCATATGTATGATAATGTAAAGAATGTAATTATTAATTATCATATCAAGAAAAAGAGGTTTTTACCCTGTATGGGTTTCCTTGGAAAATATCTGTCTCTGTGTTTCTCATATATGTGACCGATGTTGAATGTGCCTGTGTTTATTTCTCTGCATTATTGTGATCATCATTCAGTGTTTCTGCGAAGAGTTTTAAAAGAAGCATAATTTTTTAAGCTCACTAACAACTGATTAACCCCCCCTCTCAGTTGTCCAACACATATCACTTACCTTCTATGTCTATCTATAAATTCATGGATTGCTCAGCCCTATCGTCCGGTGAATCGTAGTGGCGGTGGAAACCATCCTTTGTACTCCTCTGGGGCACTATGTTACAGTTCAATTTATATGATCTACTAGTGTTCAAAACTACTGGATAGGTCTCCCAATGTATAAATTTCCTTATCATCCAAGTACATAATGGGACTTTATAGTTGGAGAAGTACTACCCCATCCTTGTGAAATATATTCAAAATTTGACAAGTCTATCCATGGAAGGGAAAGATGTAACACAAGGATTCTGGGGCTCAAGGAAGCATGCATGCAAAAAGGGTGATATTATCCTCTACAAAAAATATGGCACTAAGCGAGGAGGTCATGGAGCATATATTGAACCCATCAACAATGAGTAGGTATATTTCACATGCTATTTAATTATAGGCAAGGTCATAAAAAAACAATGGCGAGGTGAGTGCACACTCGAGTACACAATAGTATTTGACTTTAGCAAAAATGGAGCACCTTTGAATTGATGTAAGAACCTTCTCATGGAAATGTTGCAGGCCAACGTCAATGTGGATGATAGGGCCATGTACTTCAGATATAGATACTTGTTGGTCATGTTCGATATGTGGAAGTGTTACACATGATTTTGGTCACTCTGGTGATGTTTCTACAAGTGATGTATTGAGGCTCCCACAACGACTTTTTTCCTGAGAAAAGTGACTATTGTCTTCTTCCAAAAAACACATTTTTAAGATGAGTTCGCAAGATGCCTATGTTACAAGGTGAGAAAATACCTCATTCTCGCAGGCCACCCACACTTAGGGTGAAACCTATTCACAGTCTACTCTATAGGTAGGGTGTGAACCTATCTTTAAGCTTGAAGAAGAGAGGAGGTCATGAAGGTTCTAGAAGGGAATCTTCTAGAAAATGAGTTGGCATTCGCATGGTTGGCATCTTACTGACTTCTCAGATTTAGTGGGATCATCCTCATCCATTTAACCATCTCTCCTTCTCCTATATATTGAAAGGTTTCTCATGGAAAAGGTTAAGCAAGATTGAATGAATAATTGGCGAAAGAATTGTGTGAAGGAATCTGCTTGGACAAAATCCTGAAGACTCTATTTGGTCTATCAAGTTGTATTGGATATTCTTCATGCAAGTGCAGAGAAAGTGTGTGTGTTGGAACCAAGGGTCACTAAAAGGAATCTTGTGACATCAAGGAGATCTAGTTGTATCTTGTACTTTCATTTAATATAATACAACGACATGTCCCTTTCCCATAAAATCACTCTTATTTTATTGCATAACTGCTTGATCATATGCATAAGTTGACATTGAATATACTTTTCTAACTTCACTTTGTTTGGTTTGTGTTGTATTGGACCTTATTTTACAGGAGCACTGGAGTGAATCGGGAACAACAGAGACCTAAGGAAGATATATAAAGGTATGTCACACATTCCTTCTTAGTAGTAGATTCAATGATTGCAACTTAGGGAAAGAGTTGTGTCCTGTCCTTTTTTGTTCTTGATCCAGGTGGATCTAGGGAGATCTGTTAGTGTCTGCACCTACCGATTTATCCGATAACAGGAAGTGGTGCCCACCTCAAGGTGGAAGCCTCTCCCATGCTTCTGATAGTCGTATTACCAAGCTCTTTGATCCCTAGAACAAACGCACTGCTACTAATCACTCAAAATACCACGACATTGCATTTATATAGTGGCACAACAACATTATTTCATCTAGACAGTTATTGAGGATTTTGTAGGTGCTACTCAATCAGAAAACACACAACATTTGTGTTGGCATCAACCATGACTTGACTTTTTTTAGGACTTTAGGTGCAGCTTGATCAATACTTTAGGCCTTTAGGAAGGATTTATAAACAAAGAAAAAGGCTCACTAAAAATATCCCTAACCTAGACAAGTACAGGTGCTTCAGGATGTCAAAGGAGAGTTAGAGGCTGGTAGAGTACTTTCTTTGACCACTTCCACCCTAACCAAACCAGTCTCCTCAAACCAAAGATAAGAACCTTCGAATTCTTGGTCACCTATTTCGCGTCACTTAAGAGGTGGTTGTTCCTTTGTGATTGGGGCTAGTCCTCGTAGTTGACAGGATAGACATGTTAATTCGACCATGGTGAAACTAATAGGTGTAAATAAAAAACAATCAAACCTAAGGGCAATATAGACTCGAAATCAAAGTGAAAACCTCTAAAAAATATAGGATTAAAAGAAAGCCAATGGCTCAAGGGGTCTTCTGAAAACCAACCCTCTAGGGAAGATGATGTCCCCAAAAGATTGGCTAGCGAACACATGATTAGAAGTTATGATGATCTACATGAAATAGCCCTGACCAATGTAATCACCCTTTATTAAGGAAGTCACCCTCCGGGGGAGTTGAGACCATGAATGTACATCTTCCCCAAGTAGTATGGGCACATCCTAGCTGCAGTTACCTCTGTTGGCTATATAGGTGTCAGACTGTTGTATTAAAAAAATTTAATTACCTAAAAACACTAAATTGTCAAACCAGGGTAAGTGAACTTAGAGCTGCTACACTATATGTGTTCGTAAGATTCTAATTTCTATCTAATGGTTATTCTGAGAATAAAACACAAACTTACTCTTAGAAACTGAACCCTAATGATTATCTTAAAACTAATCATATCTTGTCTAATTCATCAAATGGAAACAGTTATGAGTTTAAGTAAAAGGTAATTCTATTCCTGATCTAATGTAATCACTCAATACTATCTACCATTGTCTTAAACATCTAATCATCATCATATCTATCTAAACCATAAAAGAGAAATCATTTTAAAAACCTTTTAATCTAAGCATCAAGAAGTTCTAAATCTAACATAGGTGAAACAAATAAATGTCCTATTTTACCCTACAGGTACTCGAAGCTTCCTTTAATCAGACTACAAGCTAGCTATCCTAACAGGAACAGAGTAAGTCTAAACTCAAATTATCTTTAAATCATGATCAAACTGGAAACTGGAAAACAGAGAAAATCTAGATTAAGCACTTGGTTCATTCTTCAAATTCTACAAGGATAAATAACTCATTCAACATTCATCGATCTATGAGATAATATCAAACTGAAAATGATCTAATTGAAAAATGGCTAAGCCAAAATTTAACAGAGTAATTTCGAGTTCAAAAATTAACTCACATGCAGATTCTATAACTAAAAATAAACTAACTCTACTGTGGAAAAGAGACAACGAATTGAACCTGTTGGTGGGCCCAACCAAGAGGTGAAATCGCCCTAAAATGAAACCAGAGCTACTCAGATTATTCCATTCAAAAATTATTTCATACTTCACGCTCCATAATTCATAAACAAACTCAAATCATTTTAACAACGAATAACATAACACATAGCAAATTGTATTATTAGAAATTGTATCACATAGCATATTGTAACCAACGTTTCTTGAGAGCGATCTCAGTTTAGATAGATCCTCTCCAAATAGTCTTGAACATAGGTGCATTAATCAAAGCAAATCTTAGATCCAAAAATGACTCATAGTTAGTTAAAACTAATTTCACAGCTTCATGACACGCAGTGTCAAGAAGCGTGGATCATAAAGCATTATAATAAAACAGTTCTACAATCTCGCCCTGAGTCATCATATTGAGTTATGACTCAATCAATTATATGAATCGGACTGTCAATCCAATCTGGCCATGTCGTGCAAGTCTTTGGCATCTCCACTAAGTGTGAGCTGGTACCTGGTACTGATAAGTTAAATTTCAAGGGAACAAGTACCTAACTCATGTCACGTTAGTATCAATATTAGTTCAAAATATCAAAATACATTAAAAATAACTTGAATCATAGGACTACCTTGAATAGCCCCATTTAGTTGTAAAAGGATGTCAAATGTGTCATGGTAAGGCCAGAAGGAAATGATACTAGATATGAAAATGGGGGTATATCTGATATGATATAGGCAAAAATATAGTCAAAACTGGAGACTAACATTCCCTCAAGCTGAAGTCTTTGCCTGTCCTCAGACAACAAAAAGTCAAAAACTGAGATCCATCAAAGTGTTGCAGCAACTGCAACCAACATTTGCAATTTCTCATGTTTCTTCATGTTTCTGATTTCCTTCTTAAGAACTCGATTAATGGTGATGTGCTTCCTGGAAATCTTTTGTAGTCTCTTATTCTTCTGAAAAAGACCTTTATTTTTTCGTTTTAATCGTTCAATCTTTCACGAGAAGTGAGCTTGCCCGAGTTTCATAAGTTCATTTTCTGTTTTGATGTGCCGATCCAGTATGGTATATTCATGTAACTTCTCTTTTAACCTGTGATTCTTGTTTCCCAATCTGACTACCATTAGTCGCAGGGATCTACTGGAAGAGATTTCACAGTAAGATTCGAATGTTTTACCACGACCTTATTGTGTTTGAGGGATGGATCCATGAGTGAACTCATCTGGTCTTTGAACAAGGGTGTCGGTTGGAATAGACTCATGAGTAAAATCGTCATATACTTGAACAGGGTTGTCGAATGGACTGAGTTCATGAGTGAACTCGTCATATACTTGAACAGGGTTGTCGACTGGACTGAGTTCATGACTGAACTCCTCATACACCTGAACAGGAGTATCAACTAGAATTTGAATTGGCTTGTCTCGCTCAATCTCTTTGGGCGCATTATTTTGTTGATTGACTTTACGGACTTTTCGAATCAATTGGGAGAGAGTCCATGTCATCTCAGAAGACTCTGGAGCCTCCTCATGATCATCCATAATTTTTAATCTTTCCTGTACTGGTTAACTAGGCACATAGTTATCCATATATGAAAGTGTGCTTGTGCATTTTCATTTGGGATTTCTCCTAGGTTTGTCAATTAACTCTTCAAGTTGTGCCACATCAATAATATTTTTAGCAGTTGGAGGAGAAATCAGAATTTCAAGATTTGCCTCTGTAGGTACAGTGTTTTCCACTCTTTCATGGTTAGTTTCCACACCATCAGAACCATGGACATCAAACGAATGTTCTATACCAGGATTATCATCACTGGCCTCAATTGTGCAGTCTGGTGTATTCTCAGGGTCATCACAGACTTTGGTCAGGGTTTTAACACCCTTTTTCTTAGAGTTTGACTTCTTCTATGGAGGAGCGGACTCAATATTTTTATCTTTAGATTTGTCAGAAGCTAGGGTTCTTACAATGAACATATCCCAAGATTCCTGTTTGTGGGATAATGCAATCTTAACCAAAATTTTGACAAGACGAAAATGAAACAGACTGCCTCTAAAATATTTGTCTTTGCGAACTTGTTCGTCCATTTTCTTCAAACTCTTTAATAGAAAATAGGGGATGTTCACCAAATGGTTACCTTTGAAATGTAGTAGGAGTCGAGCATGACATGGAAACACGATCTTGTACCGACCTTCACAAGTGAGGTGGCGTTAATGTATAGACAACAACTGAGCCAATTTCGGTTCCAACCACGACCTTGATGTGCTTTTTGACCATTGTAATTTCCGATACTGGGGTTGTAGGAGCTGCGTGCAGAGCTTCTTGTTGACTGGATGGCCCTTTGTCCATTTCTGACCAGTGTTGGGTAATTGAATTGCTTCGAAAATGAACTTCTCTGTGACTTAAAATTCTATCTCACCCACTTTAGCTAGTCCACCATGAAAGTGCAGAGCGAATTGAAGTGTAACCATGTCATCATACCCATCAAATTTATTGAAGAACGGCTCCCATCCAACTTTCTGAAAGATGTGTTTGGTAGCTTCATACTCAGGGAGAGCCTCCAAATCTGCATAAGTCTCAGGTTCATGACGATTCGCCACCATAATTCCACTCAGTATAATAGGAAAGGTTAAAAGGTGAGTAGCGTAATTAGATGAGGGAAATAGAGGAAGAGTATAATGCATGAAATAGGTCATGAGAGGAATTATAGAAGGTCGTTTGAAATATCGTGAGGATCAATAGCATGTGAATAAATGATGATGGTCGTACACCTTTTCAAAATATCATTTCATATGAGTCGTGTCAAATTCAACCAAAATAATGCAGTGCATTTCCCATGATATGAAATGTCAAGAAGGATTGAACTTAGCTTGTTAAGTATAGAGTATAGGGATACTGAAATGTCATGCAGTATCGAGGCATTCCTAGTTCAAATTATTAATATGTAATTTAATAAATTAAACTAACATGAAACTAAGTGTATCTGTGTTCGATTACCTACTCCCTGTTATTCATTTCTTACTGTAGAGATCTTGAAGTCAAGTCTGAATCTAGAGATCGCCAAAATTGTAACTGGAATTTGTACTGCTGATAACCACTGTGACTGATGGATTATTTCTGGCACTGACTGGTATTGATGGAATAACCAGAAATCTGCAGAGAAACTTGAACCAATAATAACTTGCTGAGAAAAAGACTTCCTATTTATAAAAGAAAATTATCTGATGGCTATCCCTGAACCTGTCTTCTTTGAAGGAATCCAACACTTTGAAGAGTTGCTTTGTTCAATGTCACTGTGTTGTCTTCAGTGGTGTTTATTAGAGTGTTCAGTAACTCTAATAATTCGAGACTTCGAGCCATTTTAAAACACTAAAAAAAAAGGTCTCCTTGTGCTGGTAGATCCTTATTACAATTTTGACTCGACAGAAGAAGGATTATCTGCAACTCACTCACTTGAATTTGAACTTCATGCTTGCTTTCTATTCACGCTCACTTGAATTTGTTTCTCGCTCGCTTGTTCTCGCTCACTTGAACTTTTCTTACTTTCTGCCAAGAAGTTGAGGATGTCGGTTACCACCAAAAATGCATCCCAAAGTATTACAATGATATGAGTTTCAAGTAATCATCCTTGTCAATTACGACTCAAAAAATGACTCTAGGGTGTCGGGCTCAGCTGAAAATGCACTTGAGAATTACACTGCAATTCAACTTGATTTTGATTTCACACTTACAAAGAAAACTATTACAAGTTTACAATGAATGTGGATTGAATTGATCTTCAAATTGATGATGCTTTGAGTCCTTGATTATGAACTTGATGTGTCCAATGTTGATGTGATTGCCAATTTGATATCTTCGTTGCTTCTTAATTGAGAGCTTTGATTGTTCTTGAATGTATGTGCTTCACTCGCAATGCTCACATGTGCTTGAATTACATTAAATTGACTTGTACTTTAGTGTGTGTATGATTGCTTTATACAATTTTGTTTTAAGTGCCAAAACTAGACACAAAAGAGCAACATTAAAAATAATCCATCACACACAACACAAAGTGTACCTAAGATCCCCTTATTCAATTTCGGGCGGATCTAAGACACTTCAACACCACAAAAAATGAACTTTTATTATTCTTGACACAATGATCTTCTAGTTGCCCGCCAAAGACTACAATCTATAACAACTTTTCATAACCTCGCTCTCTCCTCGAGCTTCCTTGTCCGAAATAAATTGTGAAGTGTCACCAACAACTATTATGCTTCGTCATTCTTTAGAAAACTTGCCAGGATAAATCCCACATTTCAACATTTGACTGGGCATGCAAAGCGACTGGTTTAATGCCAAGGGAACTTCATATGAGCAGAAAATAGCCTAAAACCAAAAATCCCAATAAATAATTTTGCTGGCAACGTCAGAGCTATCTTATGGGCAGTCGATTATGCTTTGAGTCTTCTCTGATGGGCAGTCGATTCTGCTATCTTATGCAACCTGCAATATCAAAAAACAACTCTATGCAACTACAGTACTCTTCTCAAACACAACATGCACTCGCTCAAACTTCCAATGGCTATCACATCTTCCACTCACACCTATAAACATATATATATAAATATATATATCAGTAGAAAACTGTAGAAAAAACAAGCAGTCCATCTGTAGCTGACAGTCAAAGTCACAACAGAATAAACATGCTTGCAGCAATTTGGCGATCTGCCATTTTAACCGGACAACGTTTAGACGACGTCTCTTCTTCAATTCGCAGGTTCTTTTCTATGTGAAGAGGACAACTCCTTTTTGCAGCACGCAACCCTATTCTCCTGACATTGACAACATCCTCTGAAACTGAAAATTCGTGGCTTACCTCTTGGCAGCTCCAGTCTCCTCCTTGACAAACGTCCTTCACGATCGACGTCCCTCGTTCACAATGGCATTAGACAACAAATCAGCTCTCTTACACGCACAGTGATTCCTTCAGATCTGGCGATTTCCTTCAGATCTGCTTCACGACTTTCCTCTACATGGGGCATTTATTCAATAGTGGCAGCTTCAACAATCTGGGTAGCTTCTATTCTCCTTTTGCTATCGGTGATGGCCCACAACCGAAGGTTCAAATTATGGTGGGCAAACAGATCTCTGGATACTGTGAATACAGTGAGCAGATCTCTTTTGCAACAAATGATAGTATGGTGAGCATCGACCTCAAAGTCACACCGCAAAATTTATGGTTTCCTTTGACCAATGGCACATCTCAGATCTGAATCAATATGACTCATGGTTGCGCGCGCAAACCCTAGTGGGAGCCTGAGAACCCTATTGCAGTGAGACAGTAGTGTGGGCTCAGATCGTAATCCAGTAAGATGAGACTCCGTCGTGCAACACCGCTCCTCCTCTTTATGTCAACACATATACACACCACTGGTCAAACAAATATAACCATCGCAGTCCCTCACGTAGTGATTCGGTCACACGCAGCGAACAATAGTTCACACCGTCAGCCTCCAGTAAGCGATATGCTCCAACAATAACTCACTTAAAATAAAAAATTAATACACTCAGAAACACACAGAAATTTAACACTCTCCTACACTACATACACTACATATGTACAAATCTATGAGCTTGCAATCTATCTCATATTCCAGTCCCTCTCATGGACTGTTCTAGCTCTGATACCAATTGAAGAAATTAAACACAATAAATTAGAGACAAGAACAACAACATGGCGGAAAATGCATAATAGCTAACACATTTTTATTCACTCCAATGTTACATATTTATAGTACAATGGGTGATGCCACCTCATAGAGAGATTTTCTCTAGATCCTAAAATCATGCATGATGACTAGGCTAGGCAATCTTAACTAACTCATTAGTCATCACTTGAGGATATATTACTAATATCCTAAATGAATAATACAAATATAGGTGACAATTTAGAGTTAGTGATTGGTAAAGGTAAGCCATATTCTAACAATTTCTGGTTGTTTAGCAATTTCCTGTAGAAAATCATCTCTTGACAAGGGTTTGTTATACACTTTTAATCGATGTCCATTTACTACAAAGGAATTTTGAGAGTCATCTATGGTCTTGATTCTGACAGATCCATTATCAAAAATAGTTTCCACTTTATAAGGTCCCAACCATCTTGTCATAAGTTTTCCTTTGAAAGTTTTATATTTGGAATCAAAGAGCAATGCCTAATCCCCTGGTTAAATTTTTTTTTTCTTAATGTATTTATCATGCCATTTGCTACATTGATTTTGTACAAGGATAGTTCTTTGAAGAGCATCTTGCCTAATTTCTCCCAATTCATTTAATTGCATAACTCTCTGTTTCTGTGTCTCATCCAAATTCAAACCCAATTCTACTGCTATATGGAAGGTATGAATCTGAAATTCTATGGGAAGGAGAATTTGCTTTCCAAATACCAATTCATAAGGGGTATGACCAATGGTATTTCTCCACGTAGTCCGGTATGCCCATAAAGCCTCTGGAAGTCTATCCGCCCACTCTTTGTGATGTAAATGTATTGTTTTGGTCAGAATATCTTCTAGAAATTTATTTGTGGATTCCACTTGCCCATTGGCTTGTGGATGGTATCGGGAAGACTTACAATGTTTTATCCCATATTTATCTATGAGTTCCTTCATCAACTTAGAAGTAAATTGGGCACCTTGATCAGTAAAAATCTCTCGTGGAACACCAAAGCGGATAAAGATATCTTCATAAATAAATTCAACCATTGATTTCTCAGTTGCTTGATATAAGGATTTTGCCTCTACCCACTTGGTCACAAAATCTGTACAAACCAAGATGTACTTCTTCTTCCTCAACATTGGGGAAATCGGTCCTACAAAATCAAGTGCCCATTTATCAAATGGTTCAATCACAACCTGCGGTCATAAGGGCATCTCGTCTGCTACAATAGGTCTTCCCATCCTCTGACAACTATCGCAGCTTCTGACATATTTTGTTGCATCCTTAAACAGTGTCGGCCAATAATATCCTGATTGTAAGACTTTATATGCCGTTCTCTTATCAGAGAAATTTCCTCCACATGGCCCATCATGACAGGCCTGAAGGATATCAAGAATCTCATCTTCCCGAACACATCTCCTAATGATCATATTAGGACTTGTATAGAAAAGATCACTTCCTACCCAAGAGTAATAAGCACTTTGTTGGACAATTCTTTTCTTTTGTGGTGGTGACAAATGAGTTAGCAGTCTCCCTGTAGCTAAGTAATGTGTTGTATCTGCAAACCAAGGGGTCTTAACAACTACTGCAAATAGATGTTCATCAGGGAAATTATCATTCACTGGATTGTCAGTACTATCTTGAGGAATACGAGAAAGAAAATCCGCAACTACATTTTATTTTCCTGGCTGATCAACTATAGTGATGTTAAATTCTTGAAGTAGAAAAAGCCATCGTGTGATTCTTCCGGTAGTAACTGGTTTGTTCATAAAAAATCTGATAGCAGAATGGTCGATATGTACAAAAACCTCATATCCAGTGATGTAATGACGAAATTTGTTAATGGCATGAACTACAGCCAAAAATTCCTTCTTTGTTACAGTGTAGTTCAATTCAGGGGGAGTAAGGTTTTTGTTAGTGAAGTAAATTGCATAGTTTTGTTGGTTTTCTTTTTGTCCAAGCACTCCTCCTAAAGTAGTGCCTGAGTCATTAGTTGAAATATGGAAAGGAAGAGACCAATTTGGTCCTCTTAGAATAGTGCCATGGACAATTTTTCTTTCAAATTCTCAAAAGCATTCTAACAATTGTTATCCCAACAAAATTCTGCATCTTTTGCTAACAATTTAAAGATGGGGTTGGCTATCTTTGTAAAGTTTTCAATAAATCGATGATAATATCTAGCATGTCCCAAGAAACTTCGAACATCTTTTTGGGTTTTCAAAGAGGAAAGTTTAACTATCACTTCAATTTTGGCTGGATCAACTTTAATTCCTTCTGCAGAGAAATGATGACCCAACACTATTCCCTCAGTTAATAGCATTTTACATTTTTCGTGACTAAGGGATAAATTTGATTCCTGACAGCGAATCAATACTTTTTCAAGATTACTTAAGGCTTCTTCGAAAGTGTTACCATAAACAGTAAAATCACCCATGTACACTTCCACACAATCATGAATTAAGTCAGCAAAAATCCCAAGGACTGCTCTCTGAAATGTAGCAGGAGAATTGCATAGTCCACAAGGTAGCACTTTATAAGCATAAGTGCCTGAAGGACATGTAAATGTTGTTTTGTCCTGGTCTTCAGGAGCAATTTGAATCTGATTGTATCCACTATATCCATCGAGAAAGGAAAAGTATATTTTTCTAGACAAGGTATCCAAAACCTTATCTATAAAGGGTAAGGGGAAGTATTTCTTCAGGGTTGCCTTGTTCAACTCCCTAAAGTCTACACACATTCTCCATCTCCCTGTCATTTTCTTAGGTACCACAATAAGAGGTGAAACTGACTTGCTGTCAGAAATTGGATAAATGAATCCTACGTTTAATAATTTATGTAACTCTTCTTTCACAAAATCTTTTAGGATTGGATTCATATGCCTTTGTGGTTGTCTTATTGGGGTTATCTCTGGTTGAATATATATGTGGTGAATGCAGGTGTCAGGATGCACTCCTCTCATATCAGTGTACTCCCATGCAAATGCCCCTGACTGTTCTTTCAAAAGATTTGTTAACTGTTCCTATTGTCTGGGACTTAATTCAGAATTGATGTATAGACATTTGCCTGGGATGAGTTCTACTGGAATGGTATATGACCCCGGATTTTCATCAATGGAGAAAACCATAGATGGTGAAAACGAGGAAAATAAATCACTTCGTTCTTGAAATTCTTCTCTGAAAATTTGATCATATTGAAAATATGTTTGTGGAAACTCGACATTTTCTGTCACAGAAAGAAATTGGCTTAAAATATCGTCCTCTGTTGGTTCTTGTAGCACGTGAAATTCATCAACAGAGAATAAAGATTCTTCCTCATCATTATCATGATAGGGACATTTTAGCCACCATAATTCTTCTGTAACCGATTGAGCAGGTGGAAAACGAGTAAGTTTCTGTGAAGAAATGCCATTTGAGATGAACATATCCCCACCATGAAATCCTATGAAAGCATTGGCCATAGCCAACCAAGGTCTCCCTAAAATGATTGGATGGCCCTTCGTGGGATCCTTTGAATGAATAATCATGAAGTTGACAGGATATTCCCACGAAGCTAATGTAACAAGAATGTCATCGAGGACCCCAACAGGTTTTATAGTTGTTTTGTCAGCAAGTTCAAGAACTGTAGGGGTAGGGCGAAGGAATTGATTTAGTTGAAACAATTCAACTGTATTGATAGTCATTATATTAATGGTAGCACCTAAGTCGACTAAAGTGTTACCATTAGAAACATTGTTGATAGTAACTGAAACTATTGGGTTCCCGGGGTTGGCATACTTCACAATTTTAGGAGCTTCAGAAATACAATTCAATGACTGGCCTACTAGGTGTATCGTGGGTGGATATTTCTATTTCAGACCTAGTTTCTTAATGCAGAGTTCTTTAATGGTCTTGGCTTAGATTGGAACATCTCTGATCGCTTGTAACAATGGAATCTTAACACATAAATTTTTTAGTTCATTCATGATGTCAAACTCAGATTGAACAATTGGTTTTTCAATGAGCAACCTCTCAGGAAAAGGAGGTGTTTGAGGAACCTGAGTTTGTATGTTATGTTGTGATTCAGATACTTTATTCTTTGGAATGATGACATCTTTCAAAGATGCCCCATTTGATAAATCATCTACAGTTTCTTCTTCATGTTCTTGGATAATTACCTTTGGTGCTATTCTTGTTACAAGCTGAGTTTTATTTAAATTTTTCCCAGATCTCAGCTATATTTCTTGTATGGAAATGGGGTTTATGGTATAAGCTGGGTAATTTTGAAAATCAGCACTATGGAGTGGCAGAGGTGGTCTGTTGTTAGGATTTGGAATGGGTTGAGCGGGTAATATGGTGGGACGAGGTCGATTCTGAGGCAGATAGAGAGTTTGTTGAACGGGTGGTAAAGGAGGTGGAGTAAAACCAGACAATAGTTGATGTATGTTTGGAGGGTATTGAGTACATGTTTTCCGGGGAATTGGTACCGCATGCTACTGTTGGTTATTTCCATAATTATGTTCTCTCCATCCCTGGTGCCAAGGTTGAACAAGGACATTTTGCGGAGGCCAATATGGCCAGTTCCATGGATGTTGTTGTTGTTGAGAGAAGGGTGGATAGTAGCCAGAAGGTTGTGGGGATGGTTCTTGATACATATTTGAGTTCCTAGGTTGTCAAGGCCTCTTAGATGCAGATGGAGTCCCTGGGGCTTCCCCTCCCTTGAATATAGCTTGCAATCCTGGTAAGGATGGACAATCTTTTGTTTTATGATTTTCAGTACATATTGCACATACAGAAACATTGTCCAAAGGACATTCTCGTAAAGGATGTATTTTTCTGCATTTTGGGAAGAATATGCTTAATACAGGGTTTTCCTCCTCCTACCTTTTCTTAATCTTCATAGTGTCTAATTGAGAGCCAATCGTTCCTAAAATGTTTTTTTTTTAATTTTCCAAAAGGTTTCCCAATTCAATTCTAGTAACTCCACCAGATGTGGGTACTTTGTTTTTTTTGTTATCAGGAACTCTCACACTTTTTGCAGTTTTCCCCCTACTTCTTGAGTAAGTTCTACATAGTTCACTGAGTGCTTCAAAGTCTTTTTGATAAATGTCTCCTGAAGCCATTCAGTTGAGAGTGTCAATGTACTCATCTGAAAACCCTTTTAAGAAAAGAGTCTTGATTGCTTCATTTTGGAGATCATTATATTTAGATTTTTGAAGAGTATATGTAAATATTTCTAAGAAATCTCCAAGGATCTCTTCATATTGTTGTTGCATTTTAAAAATATCATTTCGAGAATCCTTGGGTCTACAATAGTCCCGATACTTCTTTAAAAATTTCGCCTTCATATCTTCCGAAGATCTAATGTTGTACTCTCCTAAACTCATGAACCAACGTAATGCAAAATCTTTTAGGGTAGCAGAAAACAACTTCACCTTATGTGCATCCTGGAGATAGTTATAACTCCTGCACAGGATGTCAAACTCAAAAAGAAATACATATGGGTCTTCACTACTTTTCCCATAAAAGTTTGGTAGTGTCGAAGGTGGGATATTTTTCATATTAACATTCTTGACCAAATCCAAAATAGGAAACCCAAAGGTGGTTTCTAGTCTTAGCCCAGTCTCTACTTGTTCTTCTTCTTCATTTCAACATGAATTTCTCCTCGTTCTCTTCTATCCAATTCTCTCCCTCTTTCTTCCATGTTAAAAGGATTACCAAATATTGTATATGCAATCTGATCTTTCTTTGGTGAGGGTGTGAAATTCCACCTCTCTAGATTCTTTTTGACAGAATTGCTATCTCCTATTGGTTCTTTTGAGGATCCTATTACCTTTGATTCAACGGTTGCAGTTGTTATTTGTGAAAATATAGTGTGAGGTTTCTTGAAAATACCTTGCACTTCTTTTGGATTAACTGTGTCAACAAAGTTTGGATCACCAGGAATTTGAACTTGTTGGTATGTGGTGTTTCCGGGTTCTATGTTTTGCTCTATGGTTTCCTCAGCCAGAGTTCCAGTCTCAATTTCTATTTCTTTTTGGGTGGAGGTTTCTTATTTTTGTTGTTTTGAGTTTCCCCTAAATCTACCTCTATGATCTCTATTTTTCATGAAAACATACTAGATAAAACAAAAACTAAGATTGAGTTTCAGAGGAACCTGTGATAACAGATATGTCGGTTCTCACCCTTCATTTAACAGCTCCTCTTTCATCAACCTGCTAACATACCACACCACACCAAATACATTTTAAGAAAATAAACAAAATAATTATCTAACTTACCTTCTAAACAACTCCACGTCAACGGTGCCAAAAATGTCAGGCTGTTGTATTAAAGATTTTTAATTACCTGAAAACACTAAATTGTCAAACCAGGGTAAGTGAACTTGGAGATACTACACTATATGTGCTGGTAAGTTTCTAGTTCCTATCTAAAGGTTATTCTGAGAAGAAAACACAGACTTACTCTTAGAAACTGAACCCTAATGATTATCGTAAAACTAATCATATCTTGTCTAATTCATCAAATGGAAACAATTATGAGTTTAAGTAAAAGGTATCTCTATTCCTAATCTAATGTAATCACCCAAGACTATCTACCATTATCTTAAACATCTAATCATCATCATATCTATCTAAACCATAAAAGAGAAATCATTTTAAAAACCTTTTAATCTAAGCATCAAGTAGTTCTAAATCTAACACAGGTGAAACAAATAAATGTCCTATTTTACCCTACAGGTACTGGAAGCTTCCTTTAATCAGACTACAAGCTAGTTATTCTAACAGAACAGAGTAAGTCTAAACTCAAATTATCTTTAAATTATTTTCCTCTTAATACAGGGTTTTGCTAAACCCTGTATTATGCATTTTGGGAAGAATATGCTTAATACAGGGTTTTTGTGTTAGATATGATGATGATTAGCGCTAAGTTGAGTTTCAGAAGGGGGCCTTGTGTTCTCTAGATGTCGGTTCGACGTAATCTAGATCCCGATACCTGTTGGGAATGAATGAAGAAGAAAGAGGGTGGTTGAAACCTCCCCTCACTCATTAATTGCAAAGTATGGGTGTCCCGGCTGAAAGCCTGCTCGAGATAGTATTTTGTACTGGTTCTTTTCATGGAAGCCACACCGAGTCCTCGACTCACCAAGGAAGCCTGCGCATGCTAATTTAGAATTTAAGGGATCAACTACCCCCTGGTGCGAGCCATGCAGAATTAAGGTGGCGTATGACAGAGGAGTGTAGGCCAAATTTGATTGAAGAGACTCCTCATCCCGAAATTCCAATAGGCCTCTGTTGGGAAAATGTTTAGGAGTATATGTACTTATTTTTGATATTTTTCAAGCGATCGATGGTAGAGCGAGGCTCCCGATTATAAAGTTTTAACAAAAATTCTAGTGCTCTGGTTATGCATCTGTATGTAAGATTTCTTGTTTTATGAAAGACAGTTTCCTCATTCCATCTCATTTTCATATCATACTGAGGGAGTTCATGATTGACTGATTCACATGAATTATTGCAGTTGTGTTGTGATAAAGGATTTATTGTGGCACTATTGTATTCTCTGGTTTTCTACGTTTGAATGTAAGAAGATATTGCGTTTAAATGCCTTCTCCTATAGTCTGTTAGAAACCTGATGTTGACAACAGACCCTTGCATCTCTCTGATACAAGTCTTCCCCCTACTCACCCTTACTACAACTCACTTTCTGGAGTATATCTAAGACCTCACTTGCCCATGCGTGCCTGGCCTAGTTTTGGAGTTGAAACAATATTGTCTGAGTTTACTTCCATTCGATCACCCCTTTCATACACAAATCGTGACATAAACTGATGGGCATCGTGCTCTGCTCCTGCTGCAATCCAGGAGCGACTTCCGTTGCCAACAAGTTCTTGATACATATTTGAGTTCCTAGGTTGCCAAGGCCTCTTAGGTGCAGATGGAGTCCCTGGGGCTTCCCCTCCCTTGAATATATCGTGCAATCCTGGTAAGGATGGACAATCTTCTTTTTTATGATTTTCAGTACATATTGCACATACAGAAACATTGTCCAAAGGACATTCTCATAAAGGATGTCTTTTTCTTCATGTTGGGAAGAATATTCTTAATATAGGGTTTTCCTCTTCCTCCTTTTTCTTAATCTTCAGAGTGTCTAATTGAGATCCAATCGCTCCTAAAATGTCTGTTTTAAAATTTTCCAAAAGGTTTCCCAATTCAATTCTAGTAACTCCACCAGATGTGGGCACTTTGTTGTTTTTGTTGACAAGTTCTCTCACACTTTTTGCAGTTTCCCCCCTACTTCTCGAGTAAGTTCTACATAGTTCACTGAGTGCTTCAAAGTATTTTTGATAAATGTCTCCTGAAGCCATTAAGTTGAGAGTGTCAATGTACTCATCTGAAACCCCTTTTAAGAAAAGAGTCTTGATTGCTTCATTTTGGAGATCATTATATTTTGATTTTTGAAGAGTATATGTAAATATTTCTAAGAAATCTTCAAGGCTCTCTTCATCTTGTTGTTTCATTTTAAAAATATCATTTCGAGAATCCTTGCGTCTACAATAGTCATGGTACTTCTTTAAAAATTTTGCCTTCATATCTTCCCAAGATCTAATGCTGTACTCTCCTAAACTCATGAACCAACGTAACGCAAAATCTTTTAGGGTAGCAAAAAACAACTTCATCTTATGTGCATCCTGGAGATAGTTATAACTCCTGCACAGGATGTCAAACTCAAAAAGGAAGACATCTGGGTCTTCACTACTTTTCCCATAAAAGGTTGGTAGTGACGAAGGTGGGATATTTTTCATATTGACATTCTTGACCAAATCCAAAATAGTAAACCCAAAAGGTGGTTTCTGGTCTTAGATCAGTCTCTACTTGTTCTTCTTCTTCATTTTCAACATGAATTTCTCCTCGTTCTCTTCTATCCAGTTCTCTCCCTCTTTCTTCCATGTTAAAAGGATTACCAAAAATTGTATATGCAATCTGATCTTTCTTTTGTGAGGGTGTGAAATCCCACCTCTCTGGATTCTTTTTGACAGAATTGCTATCTCCTATTGGTTCTTTTGAGTATCCTATTACCTTTGATTCAACGGTTGCAGTTGTTATTTGTGAAACTATAGTGTCAGGGTTCCTGAAAATAGCTTGCACTTCTTTTGGATTAACTGTGTCAACAAAGTTTGGATCACCAAGAATTTGAATTTCTTGGTATGTGGTGTTTCCCAGTTCTATGTTTTTCTCTATGGTTTCCTCAGCCAGAGTTCCAGTCTCAGTTTCTATTGTTTTTTTAATGGGGGTTTCTTCTTTTTGTTGTTTTGAGTTTCCCCTAAATCTATCTGTATGATCTCTATTTCTCATGAAAACATACTAGATAAAAGAAAAACTAAGATTGAGTTTCAGAGGAACCTGTGATAACAGATATGTCGGTTCTCACCCTTCATTTCACAGCTCCTCTTTCATCAACCTGCTAACATACCACACCACACCAAATACATTTTAAGAAAATAACCAAAATAATTATCTAACTTACCTTCTAAACAACTCCACGGAAACGGCGCCAAAAATGTCAGGCTCTTGTATTAAAGATTTTTAATTACCTGAAAACACTAAATTGCCAAACCATGGTAAGTGAACTTAGAGTTGCTACACTATATTTGCTGGTAAGTTTCTAATTCCTATCTAAAGGTTATTCTGAGAAGAAAACACAAACTTACTCTTAGAAACTGAACCCTAATGATTATCTTAAAACTAATCATATCTTGTCTAATTCATCAAATGGAAACAGTTCTGAGTTTAAGTAAAAGGTATCTCTATTCCTAATCTAATCTAATCACCCAAGACTATCTACCATTATCTTAAACGTCTAATCATCATCATATCTATCTAAACCATAAAAGAGAAATCATTTTAAAAACCTTTTAATCTAAGCATCAAGTACTTCTAAATCTAACATAGGTGAAACAAATAAATGTCCTATTTTACCCTACAGGTACTGAAAGCTTCCTTTAATCAGACTACAAGCTAGTTATCCTAACAGAATAGAGTAAGTCTAAACTCAAATTATCTTTAAATCATGATCAAACTAGAAATTGGAAAACAGAGCAAATCTAGATTAAGCACTTGGTTCAGTCTTCAAATTCTACAAGGATAAATAACTCATTCAACATTCATCGATCTATGAGATAATATCAAACTGAAAATGATCTAATCAAAAAATGGCTAAGCTAGAATTTAACGGAGTAATTTCGAGTTCAAAAATCAACTCACATGCAAATTCTAGAACTAAAAATAAACTAACTCTGCTATGGAAAAGAGACAGCGAATTGAACCTGTTGGTGGGCCCAACCAAGAGGTGCAATCGCCCTAAAACAAAATCATAGATACTCAGATTATTCCATGCAAAAATTGTTTCATACTTCACGCTCCATAATTCATAAAAAAACTCAAATCATTTTAACAGCGCATAACATAACACATAGCAAATTGTATTATTAGAAATCGTATCACATAGCATATCATAACCAACGTTTCTTGAGAGTGATCTCAGTTTATATAGATCCTCTCCAAATAGTCTTGAACATAGGTGCATTAATCAAAGAGAATCTTAGATCCAAAAATGACTCATAGTTAGTTAAAACTAATTTCACAGCTTCATGACACGCAGTGTCAAGAAGCGTGGATCATAAAGCATTATAATAAAACAGTTCTACAATCTTGCCCTGAGTCATCATATTGATTTATGACTCAATCAATTATATGAATCGGACTGTCAATCCAATCTGGCCATGTTGCGCAAGTCTTTGGCTTCTCCACTAAGTGCGAGCCGGTACCTGGTACTGATAAGTCTGTTTCAAGGGAACAAGTACCTAACTCATGTCACGTTAGTATCAATATTAGTTCAAAATATCAAAATACATTAAAAATAACTTGAATCATAGGAATACCTTGAATAGCCCCATTTAGTTGTAAAAGGATGTCAAATGTGTCATAGTAAGGCCAGAAGGAAATGATACTAGATATGAAAATGGGGGTATATCTGACATGATATAGGCAAAAATATAGTCAAAACTGGAGACTAACAATAGGAAAGGTCACTAAGGCTACCACCATACAATCAATGATCGAAAGGACATTCACAGGTTTGAACACACGTAAGGGTAGGGTAACAAAGATTATAGCTCTAAAGGTGTTACCTCAAATAGAGACATGGCACCAACAAAACCCTGATATAAATACAAATCGAAGTGATAATGAAAACACCAAAAACAATAGAGAGGGGTAATCTCCCCAATTTTCCTTATGCGACCTCATGCTTAACTCTTGTGTTAGAGGAGCTTCCCGAATCAATTGTTGTAAAAATGGATTTCCACTCATTGATGACTCCTAGGTTTGGTTTCCATGGGATTGGAGAATTTAGTCTCTGATCCTATTCCAAGGTTTTAATTCTATCTAATGTGGTTTTACTAATAAGTAAAAATGTCTAATAGATTTTATATCACATAATTTCCTTTTATGGATGTTATTTACGTCAAAGGGGAATGAATGAAACCTTAATGGTGTTTATGAGTATTGAACCAACCAATCAATGTAAAGAATGCCAATAAAATTTGCTTACTTCAATGAATTGTAGATATTGGAGGGAAACATGTTTTTTATTTTGTAATATTCTAATAGTAATCCAACACACTAATCAAACATTCACACAATTCAGATCAATTTTATTTTTTTCAGAACTGAAACCAAACAATTCAATTATGAAAAATCTTGTTATAATGCTTCAAAATATCACAAGCGAGCAATTCTTTTTGTTTTTGTATATTTTACAAATGTAATGCAAAAATATTCTCCATCTATGAAAGAACAAAAAATGCAAACTGAATACCTAGAAATCAACAAGCCAAGGGATGTAGGAAATTGGTAGTGACGCTAAAAATTCCACTCCAATGTCTCTACAAATATCTCACCTAAAAGGATAGATATAGAAATGGATAATAATAAAAAAGGACAATCTGAATGTAATTATATTATACACAAACATATCTATTCAGGTCTGTTGGGTTTAGTTCCCAACTTTTTCGGAACACCAGACAAAAAACATGGATATCCAAGCATATTGAAAAGAACCACACAATCATAATCCAAACAACAAATGAAGGTAAATTGTGTGAGAACAAGACTCAAATACAGGTAAGACACTTAAACAATAGATCAATAGAGACCTCAGGCACTAGTCAAACAAGATCTACTCTCATAATTATGTGATCTATGAAATATTCCTAATTTATATGGATTGTCGCACGACAAAGGCTAGTCCACCAATCACACATCACATAACATGTATACTACAACAAGAAATGAGTGCACCATTTTTTATTTTTTTTAATAGTAAATCTTCTTCAAATGAATCATATCTAGCTCAGATATACCATATCAGAGAGATCTAACCTCTATAGGAGTAACAAGAAGAAAAATTAAATTGCAAATATAAAATAGAGGGTGATTTGGCAAGGAAATATAAACTAGATAAGAATCAAAGATTCTTCCCCAATGGAGTCG
Source organism: Picea engelmannii (assembly GCA_009831015.1). Taxonomy (NCBI): domain Eukaryota; kingdom Viridiplantae; phylum Streptophyta; class Pinopsida; order Pinales; family Pinaceae; genus Picea; species Picea engelmannii. The sequence continues at coordinate 115,487 of ML781260.1, forward strand.
TCATTTATGTTATTGCAGAAATATCACCAATATGGTAAGTATATCTCCCTAGGACCTTTCTGTTGATCCTAGACAGACAATTGGGATAAAATTATATGGGTTTCCTACACTCAAGCAAATGGATTCACAATTAACTTGAGTGGTAGAGATAACATACCTTTGACCATTGATTTTCCTTCATATATCCTGGATGATGTAGATGGGAAGTTCCAACTCCACTCTCCACAACCTTCTTCCAACAAACAAAATATAAACAATTCCTTTCTAACTCTCTACTTGGCATTATAATACTAGATCTAACATGAATATATCTTGATCTATAATGAAATAAACCAGATCTATCTTATGTAATTAAATTACACAATAAAGATAGAGGAAAACTAATGATCTATTGATCAATATGAAAGAATTACATCAAATATTTACCTTAGTGATGTTGCATCCTCCTTCGCTCCTTCTTCCTTCCTCCTCCTCAACTTCTTGATCAAACTAGGAAATTTGATTCTACTTATTATGGAAAGGAGTAGCTCCTCTGCAATTGGAAAACATAATTATGAAAATGATTCTCCCTTCTTTACTCAAGACTTTCCTTCTTTATATACATACTTGGAAGAGACTTGGAAAATATTATAGATCTTATAGAACCCAATAGAAACTGTAATGATGTGAATTCCTAGGCTCATGCCATGAACATACAATTCACCCATTGCTTATCTCTTTGTAACTCATAGAATCTAGAAGGTTATACAGATAATAGCTTATTGCACTACATATGACATGCGACTATCATTGCGTGTTGTCTCCTATAGTTCCCTTGGTGAACCCCAAAAATGTCCCAAATATCAAGCAATAAATGTGCTTTAGCTTTCATCTTCTATTGGATTCCCTTCTAGCCTATAGGTTGTAAATTAAGGCTAGAGCACTTGAGTGTTGAGGATTGGTCATGCTTTAAATATTTGGGAATTCCCTTCTCAATGAAAAAACTTTCTCCACTCATCTGGAAGTAGATTTTGGATAAGATGAGTAAGAGAATTCAACAATGGGGTGGAAATGGCTCAATCTTGCAAGGAAGATTATTCTTATTAATGTTTTTTCTCTCCTCACTTAATTTGTTCCAATGCTCATCTCTTATAGCCCCTAAATTCATAGTGGAATGAATGGACTAAAAAATTAGGACATTTATGTGGGAAGGAGGTAAGATAGAGACCGAGAAATTCCATCTGACAAAGTGGTTAGTCATCGTATCCCCAAAAGATAGAGGAAGAATATATATAAAGAATCTTGTCCTCATGAATGTTGTATTGGCACCACTTAATGTTTGCACACATTCTTCCTAATGCTGGGAAGTTTAGACCTAGGGTTTGTCCACAGTTGACTAACAAAACTCCCAAAGCATCACCATATCAATATTCATCCAAGGCTAAAGAACATCTCATCTGAGACTTACTGAGAATCATAGAGACCATTTAGTTCTGTGACAGGGATGAAGGATTAAATACACAACTATCCACCCACGATGGCATTCATGCACTCCATTGGCCTCAATTTACCATTGATCATTAATTTAAAAAATACACACAAATCCAAATAACACATGAATGACACGCAATAGATCATAATTGTTGCAACTTTATTATTCCTTCAATTCTGTAACACAAAATTATATATTAAGTAGACTATATTTAACAACAAAACAGTTTCATATCTTCTCTATATGGTTCACCATACGTAAAACATATTTCTCCATGAACATTCCTTAGACCTCAAACATATGGTAAACTCATACTTACGTCCATGAGAATTACAGCATTATAAAGGCTCGGAGTGAGCTCAACACACAACAACTCAACATCTCAATGAATGTTTTATGCAAGTTTCTATCTCTTTAATCATCTAACTCTATTTTTTATGTCACTACATCCTTTTATATATTTCTCTACTCAATATTTTTGTCTATTTCTTCTATGCTCCACTCACTCTATTAAATAACTACGTAGCATGCTTTTGGCACCTACTTGTTGTCCATGTAGCCTTATGGAATCAAGGAAATTTTAATTTCCTTTTCATCTCATCTTTCATCAGCTCCACATTTTCTTGTGCGACTGGAAGTAATCATTTGAGATTATTTACCGACGATGATTCCTTTCTTGATTTGTGCATCTTCTTGATTTCCGGTGCACATCAAAACTTGGACCAATGTGCATTTGATAGGCCTCATAATTGGCGTAAAATATAAAAACTTGGTTCAACAGACATTTATTTTCCTTGTTTGTTCATTTATCTTAGATGCACACAAAACTGAAATGGACACCTACAAAACTTCACAAGAACACGGATTAACCAAGAACATTTGGGTGTGCGCATTTGAGATTAACCAAGAATGTTGGGTGCCAACATGTTACGATGGGAGAAAAGATTTTATGGAGGTTAATTACATGACTGAAATAAGTGATTTTTAAAAATTATCTCACTGGAATTAGGAAAATATGCATGGACAGACCATTGATTCAGACAAAAGGATGGACTTTGTGGAAATTATTAAAAACAACAATTCCCATTATATAATCCAAGCTCACTTGGATCCAAAGTAATCGAAAACAAATATTATTCTAGGAATCGCACCCCTGAGGACATTTGAGTAGACATATCACATCAAAAAATGTCGCATTTGAGTATATATCTCACATAAAACTTGTAGATTTATCAGAAAAAACAACAAAAAAGCATTTGGCAATCATTGAAAAATTATCAATTTCCGGAAGAACTTAAAGAGACAACAAAAGTCATGTACTTACATCTAACTAGTTGTGATCCAATTAATCCTTCTAGTCCTAATGACCGAGGTTGGGGATGAAATGGATACACTATCAAGGAAGGATATCTATCACCAATACTAGAACTTTTAATCCCTCTTAATGCTGAGATCCGGGGTAAAATTTGGGTCGGAGACTCACTTCCTAAAGTGAACATTTTTTGTTGGGTTATACTTCATGGAAAACTATCGATTGGTGAAAATATTAAAAAAAAAGTGGTATACAAGAAAATATTAAAAAAAAAGTGGTATACAAGAAAATATTAAAAAAAAAGTTGTATACAAGGACAATCAAGATGTGTCTTGTGTTACAAGCATTGTGAATCAATTTATCACCTTTTTGTTAATGCATTTTTTTCAATATAGGTTTGGGAATTCACTCATAAGGATATCTGAAGATGAACTATGCATGACTTGTTTTTTAAATGGCACAAGAGATATTATGGAATATTTCATAATAATATGACTTTTAAAATATTGTAGATGGAAATTCCTAAATTCGCGTGTTGGGAAATTTGGCTTTCTCGAAACAAAGCCATTTTAGAAAAGCAATATATCCCTCCGTCTAAGGTCTCTAATCTGGCTTGTAGTATAGTAGAAAAATTGTTATAGAAAAAAGGATCCAAGGATCATCCTTGAACAATTTAGATGTAGAAGAGCGAACCGGGTCTCAAATATTCCTCAAATTGAGCATGTCTCCCTCCAGGTTCAATCCTTTTCCTATTCAAGAATGGAGGATTAGTGAATACGACTCAATAAAGAGGAATTTCTACTATGGAAACAAAAACTAGGACATGACCTATATTATTTTTTTATGGATCTTCAAGGGTAAATCTAGGGGCATAAGGAGTGGGAAGGGGGGGGTCTTTATTGACCTTGATGGAACAGACAAATTCACTTTCACTTCCGGATTGGGGCAAAATTCAAACAACTGTGTAGAGTTTCTCACTTTATTCACGTGACTCCCATTATTTAGTGTGGAACAAATCAAATCAATGATGGACATGGGGTAAAACTGCTAGTGAATGTCAAAGTAAAATGAGGAAAAATGATTATGCAAACTCTCTCTATCTACAACAAGAGTTGCAAAAAATTGATGAAGTGGTATTTTTTCACATATGAAGAGGCGATAATGGAAGATATGATTTTTTTAACAAAGGAGGCCTCCTTTTTAAGGAAAGGCGTTCCTCTCCTGGAGCCTTTATGAATTCATGGTCTATCTACCCTAATCCCCTTCATTATACACTTATTAAGAATTTTGATAAAAAATGGTCTAACTTTTAAACCCGTCCAATTAATAATTTCTTAATGACCTATGTCCTTTCAATCTTTTTTGTGATGACAATGGTCACCTCGCTCATTTTCCCACCACCTTATACTCATGTGAGCTCCCTTTAGTCCAATCCTCTATACCTCTCTCATTATCCTCCTGCTTCATTTTCTATCAAACTGTCATGCAGAGCCTTGGTTCTCCCGATCCTCTCAAGGATTCAATTTTTTTGAACATCAAAGGGTTCAAATGTAGCAACATAATCAACTTCACTACAATAGGTTCAAATGAATCAAATCCATGATTTCATCACACAAAACTTGGTAAATTTAGAAATAAATTTGTATTTCTTAACCTCTTCTTATGTAATGTAAATCTCAATTTTTGCAAGGTTCGCTTATAATAATGTCTACTAGTAGTTCTATTAGGAAAAACAAATTCTATAAAGTTGATCCCTTTTTTTTTCTTAGAAGACAAACATACACTTCTTTATTTTTTGTTTAGAAATTTTAATGATTCTCTATAACCTTTTGTTGGAAAGTTTGGTTGTAGCAATTTATAATATCAAAATCTTTGTTTCTTAAAAAACAAAATGCTTTTTCATTAACTTATGGAAAATTTTCTTTCATGTTCTCCTATTTAAAAACAAAATTATGAATTACATGCCATCGATTTTCAAAAATAAAAAATAAGTTAAATTAAAAAAAATTAACTAATAAGATCAATGAGTCCGAAGACACAGCGAGAAAGAGAATATAAAAATGTAAAATCTAAGCTTAACACGCTATACGTTTTGTTTACATTGCCACAATGAGATTTCATATAAGTTTTGTTTACATTGCCACAATGATATTTAATATAAGTGTAGGAAGTTACGTTTATACATTTTGCTAACGTTGAGATAACGTGGCATGAAATAAATATTATTCACACATTATTCTTAGTTAATTAGTAAAGATCGATTATCTGGTAAGCTTAGTTTTATCGAATGCTCTAAAGATGGAGCTAAATGTATTATTATTCACACATTTGTCTTACATCATAGTAAAAGTCGATTACATGCTAGGGTTAGTTATATATGTTATAAAGACACGTACTATTAGTTTTACCCAATGTTATAAATGTAGTATACTCACGTGCGTGCGCGTCAGAGAGGGCATGGAAAGAGAGAGTGAGTGTTACACTCGATTATTTATGTTTTTCCTAAAGTTTCTAAAGATATTTAGACTATTAATATTGATAGTGATGTTTTATTAGTTGAGAATATAAAATCTAATTTTACATATTTTTGTAAATAACATAGCTAAAGACATTTAAGAGACATTTAGGAATATCAAAAGAAAATCTAAGAAATTGGAATTCAAGTCCAACTTCGTATCAAACATTCAAAAAAAAATTATTGTCATATTTTCAAATATAAAATTAAATTAAGGTAATCATTTATCATCATATTATGATCATTTCATTTACAAAAGTTAATTATGTTAATATTTTTTTTTTTGTAAATAAAAAAGAGGTAATTTCTATTTATGAGTTGTTATTGTACAAAATTGATATATGTTGTTGGTTTGCCACCTGTTCCGTCAAACTAGTGGAAACCAAAACAGGTGGTCGCCTATTATGCTTTTGGCCAAAAAGGGGCATCAACTACTTGCCCTACCAAATGGAAACCAGAGAAGGTGGTGGATGGTAGTGCTGATAGAATTGTCTGTGTAAGCTAAGCATATTAATAAACTCTGAAAATCAAAATTAGGAAAGAAATGAGCAGAGTACCAGACCATGTTGACAAGAAAAAAATCACCATCACCGTGCTAGTGGAGCTCAGAAAACTGTGCAAATTTAGACATTAGAGGGGCTGTGAGAACCATTGAACTTGTCATCCGGAGCACCATTGTGAAGGATGCCATCGTTGGGTTGGAGCACGAAGGGTTGCATGCAAGTCCGACACCTCTACTTGGCAGGTGCGTTCGAGAAGGCATCGAACAACATGTCAATATGACTGCTGATGAGGGTGTCTCGATGGAGTTGGTCTGCCATATAGCCTCTGATGTCAAAAATAAGCTCCAGTTTCTCTAGGCTCAAGAGGCTGGGTGGAGTTTGGTCGCAGTCCTCAATTGTGTTCAGCAGTGAAGGTGCCATGATGGGGAAATCCTTCTGAATAGTGGAAGTGGCACACTCCATAGCCATCGTTGCTCATGTAACCACCTCATTGCTGCTAGAGCGAATGTGCGTATCTAGGACCGTGTGGGTGAATTCTTCCTTAACAATCCATGTGGAGCCATCCATGGTCTCCTCTATACCTATAACAACCACACTAGTGTTGGGGTGCAAGTAGTCATCCAATATTGTGTAGAGGAGGGATTCCGATGGAAACTGGATTGGTTACTCCAGGAATTCGTCCTCCATGAAGGCCATTGGAGGAGTATGAGGCCGCACAATTCGCTTTGTCTGGGAAATTGACAAAGATTGCTCCAAATTATGCAAGTGTCTTTGTTTGGTTGCATGAATTTACCAGGAAGGACCTCGCCTAGGCTTTCCTCTCTCTCTCGGCATGGCAGAGCCTGGGGGGCGAAGAACTAACTGGACCAAAACCAAGAGAACCATTTGTGCCAAAACCCAATTCTCGGGCAGAGCGAGGTGACAAAGAATTGAGGCGAAGTGTTGGAAGCCATGACTAAGCTGGATAGTTAACCGAGGGGCAGACATGACCACTATGCTACCACACATACTGAACATTCCCCTCCTGCCATTAATCATCGAGGCCTCCATTAATCTGATGTGGGGGATTTTCCTTCCCTTCCTATGCAAGCTTTTATGGTCTCCCTCCATTCAAGACTAGGGTGAGGGATGACAGCTAGCCATATTTATGGATTATTTCACTGGAGGGTTGTGTGGCCTCCCTTGGTCTACATGGCACCCCATCTGGGGTAATTATGTTAATACTTGAAATAAACGTTAGTGGCAATAATAAAAGAGAAAAAAAAAATTATTCTCATAATTCAACATGCTACAACACATTCATCACCTTATCACTCTAGAGTTATTTTATAAGGATTGAAGAAACAAAAAGTGATTTCATGAGTTTTTTTTTTAATTTTAGAAAATCCTTTCACACTATCCCTAATCCATATTTTGGAAAATATTTGAAGAAATATGAATAGATACTCAGATCTATAGTGTCGAAATTAGTTTTTTTTTTTAAACGTTGTTGCTATGATCAAATCTTATAAAAAGTTGATAACACATATTAAACACAATATTGGTGTTAATCAAGGGTGTCCCATTTTTCACACCCATAACAATTGAGTTTGTAAACCTATGCTATGGCACCTTAGTTTGTGTGATATCAAATAATACCTCAAATTTTTTCTATATTTCCCAAAATTCATTTATTAAAATCCCTCCTCATACACCTTTCCTATTTCAAAAAATATATTTTCCCAAGATACTAATGGTATCTAACAAGTATCCATTTTTTATGGTATTTTTCACACCTCTTGTTATTTCTACCCATAATATGTTCTTCACAATATATTGTCTCATTTACTCTCATTGCTCCTCATCATGTTTTCCCCTTCCTTTATCTTTGAAATAAATCATGTCTTTGCTTGCTCCAACCATGACTTAATCCATGCTTAGAGTGGATGAAGTTTTCTTTGTTGATATTATGTTAGTTGGGGGAGGTATTAACCTCCACGTGTAACCCTGAAGAGAATAAAATATTTTGGGAAGCAAGAGAAACCCTAAAACATTGGATAATAACACTTGGAGGCAAGTCGTCTCAAGGGAATATTTATTATTGAGTTATTAACCTTCAGAAGTACAAGTCGGCCCAGTCAGGTCACTTGGAAGACTATAAATAAGAGGTCTTTATAGCTCATTTTCCACCTCACCTCTCACAACTACATAAGGCCAGTGGTGTGCAAGTTTCGAGAGGAGTTGTAGCTGTAGCTATTGCAACTGACAAATTTCAGTTTTGGCTTGGACTTTCTCTTGGTTATGGTTTGAACTTTCTTCTTGGCCTTTGGTTATTCTTTCTTGGCACGCTAGCCCTGGAGAGAGGTACGCTACCTTGATTGGCTATTAGGCCTAGGGTTTTCTTCTAGAATTATTCTCTGTCAAGGTTAAGGTGCTCGGGGGTGTCTTCAACCTATGGTTGGGTGACAATATTTATATATTGTCTATGGTTAAAGGATAACACCTATTATTTATAACATTTTATGGGCACACACTATCTTCAGACATTCTAACCATGGGAAGATAGATTGGGAGGATTTTCTCAGTTACAGTTGTAGTTGCAGTCAAAGTTTTTGCTGCAGCAACGAAACCCTAACCCTCTTGTTCAAGAACCTTAAGTTAAGATATTGACGTAATTTATGGATAGCCTAGTGCACATTAACCTAGCACACCTCCTCGTACTCTCAGGAAGCTAAGATGTCAAGTTTGAGCTTTTGGTCAAAGTCAAAAGTTGACCAAGTCAAAGAAGTCATGACTTATTCTATGAAGTCAGAAAACAAGTTAGAAGGGGCTTCTAACTTCAGCATGGAAGACAAGGACTGATCTCATCCTTTGCAAGAATAAAGTGTTAGATATCGTGAAAGGAAAGATCATGGAACCAAAGTTCGAAGAAGGAAAAGAGAAGGAATCTTAGAACATTGCAATTAAAGAGAAGTTCAAAGACAATGAAATCAATGCCATTAGTATCATAATGGACTCTGTAAAACACCACTTGATACCCTGCATATCTCATCTTGAATCATCTAATAAGATGTACGATGCCCTAACTAACCTCTTCTCATTCAGAAACATTGGACAATTAATGAGTCTGAAGAATGAGCTATGTGATATGAAAATGAATGATGATGACATCATAACATCATATCTTGTGAGAATCTCTCAGTTAAGAGATCAACTACAAGCTATTGAAGAAATATTTTCAGAGAAGGAATAGGTAAATATAGTACTCAATGGTCTTCCCAAGACATGGGATGTATTTTCCGCAAGCATGAACACAAGAAAGGATTATCCTATATTTGAATAACTTTGGACTTGTTTTGCACAAGAAGAATCAAGGATTAATGCAAAAGATAAACCACAAAAGAAATACGATGATCAAGTTTTCATAGCGAGGTTCAAGAACTTCAGGAATAAGAAGAAGTTTGGTTCAAGGAAGAAACCAAATCAAGAAAATGATATTTCAAATATACAATGCTTCAACTGTCGAAAATATGGTCACTATAGGAACCATTGTCCCGAGTTAAGGAAAAGGAAGGAAATAGACGAAGCAACAATTGCAAAAAGAAAAGGAACCCTTAAAGAAACTCAAGCAGGATAAAACAAACTTCTTCTTCTAAGTCAAGGTAACAATATTCTTCAAAGCTATTGTATATATCATGTTTACATGTTTCCTGTACATATCATGCATATCTATTTATTAGAAGAAAAAATATTCAAGGAAAACAATACCTATGGAAGAATAAAAGGATAAGGATTGATATTACGATGACTACAAGTCAAGCGATACACATGAAAAAGATGATGTATGTTGACAATATTTGTCAGCACTTCATGTGGAAGATATTATATAAGTAACAAATTCCAGATAAGATGAAATCATAATCAAACATGAAGAGACCTAGAAGAAGTCAAAACATAAAGAAGTCAACAATCAAGAGGAAATTGGAAAAAAACCCATGACACTTTGCAAAAGGATATAAGGATGAAGACATAAGCCTGGACTCTCTTAGACGGAGGGAGTTGATTGCAGAATTCCAAAAGAAGATCATGTATTCATGTATAAAGCAAGGATTTAGAGGGATCTAATCCTAAATAATATCATCCATTGAGGATTATGAAGTATCTGTCCATGTTCCCATTGAAACTAGCATCCATGTAAAGCAACACGTGTTCAATGTGTCTTTAGAAGAATTCTTCTTCGAAAAGAGGGCTTAAAGTATCCTTGGTTGTCCATCTACATCCATGATCCTATGATGAAAGGAAAAAGTTGGAATCTTCATGTAATGGAATCTATAGAAAACTCCATGGACCCAAGAGATAAAAATAAACATGAGGAAGAACATGAATATTCCAAGAGAGAAAGAAAATCCAGAACAACCAATTACTATACCAAGAATCACAAGACTACCAACTTGGTTTCAACCCACTAGAAGAGGTTAGGTAGAAGAAATGGAAGTTATGATGAAGAACAATATATGTAAGAAATTGTGAAAAAGGGTTATGAATGGAAGCATTGTGAGATTCAGAACTAGAGGTTCTTCCAAAAGGAGGAGAAGACTATTCTAAAAAATTGTTCTCGTAAACCAAATATACCTCTATCTGAGCTATTATATCTCCTGTTGTATCCATGGAATGAATTTTTCATCAGTTGGTTGTAAAATATTGTTCTCCCAATAGAGCATTTAAGGAAGAATCTTATGTAAAGCAATCTCAAGGTCTTGAGGTATACCATAAAGAAGAGCCATGTATGAAGATATAAGAATACCTTGTATGGATTCAAACAAATTGATGTAGAATATCTCATATACAATGGAAGCGTGGTGAAAAAAATTATATGAAAATGACAATGTATCAGAATAGTTACTCTGAAGTTTGGGATGATGGATTTCTAATCCATAACAAAATCTCATGATGACAGAAGAAGTGTTACTTGGATATGTTTCAGATTTAGCCTTGCCACAATGTCATGAGCTAGCAAGAAACAAAGGTGTTGAATCCGACCATGATATATTGTAATGATCAGAGATATATGAAGCCTTCATAGAAAACCAATGTTCCATGAGAGATCGAATTACATTGAGATCAAGAATTACATTCTCAATGATGAAGTCCTGAAAGGAGAAGTGGTTCTCCAATATATCTCCATATATGAGAAGATAAAAGATATTTTGGTAAAGCCTCTGTCCAAGATGAAAAAGTTTGCATACTTAATAAATAAGATGGGGCTCATGGAGACAAATTCCTTATTGAAAAAGGAAGAGATTACTCCCAGGTTGGGAGGGAGCATTAATGTGTTATTGATTGATAGACAGTCATTTTCAGTTTGAAAAATGATCCAGGATGAGAAATTCCTTTCCAGTTCGCAAAGTGGTTTGAGGTTTCTAACATACATGCATTTTCCAGTTCGGAAAATGGTCTAGATCAGAGAGTCATTTTTCGTAATGAAAATGGTCAGATAGATTGTTGATGTACCATAGACAGTGATTCCCCTTGTGGCCAGTGTGGGGGAATGGTCTAGGACATTCATTCTTCTTGGAATTCACTCTCAGTAGTGGTCAAGTAGAATGGTCTGCCTCGTCGGACAATCATTCTTTTGAATTTCACAGTTGTGAGCAGTTTTGAAGAATGGTCTGTTTTGGAGGTTGGTGTGAGATAGTCATTTCCTTAGGAAATGGTCCAAATAGTCATTCCCTAGGGAAGACTCATTCTCTCTAGGTTGCACTATGTTTAGTGTCGGAGGAATGGCCCAATTAGGTGAATGGTTAAGGTTCAACAATCAGGGATAGGCATTCCCTGGGGAAGACTCATTCTCTCCAGGTTCCTCTATTATTAGTGTCAGAGAAATGGACCAGTTAGCTGAATGGTCCAAGCTCAGAAATCAAGGAAAATTATTCTTTTGTGCTTGATAAGAATAGTCCACATATCCCATGGCTGATGTTTTACTTTCTGAGGGAAAATTATCTTCCAGATATCACAGATGTGATTGGAAGAATGGCTCATATGACTCGGTTTATATCATGATATTGTTTACATGCAGGTTGATATTAGATGATGTGATTTCTTTGGAGACTGTATGTATCTGGATAGTAGATGTATTATACTATGGTGGATGTGTTCCACTGGTTGTGACTATGTGTCACTGATTAAGTAATCGTGTGCTACTTGGTGTGGTTGTGTACCACTGGATAGTAGTTGCGTACTACTATGGATAGACATAGTTGTGTTCTATTGAATGACATTGTTCCAATTGCCATGAAGACTATCAGTAGTGTTGGAAATGATTACCATCTAGATGGATAGTTAGTGTGTTGGTGGGAAGATATTTTCCAGGAAGAAAATGGTCCTAGACAATTATTCTTCTAGGATGTATGTCCGGATTAGAAGAATAGCCCTTGTATCCCATGGCATGTCTTCCAGCATCTGTTGGAACAATTATTATTCTAGGACATATGTCTGGATTAGAAGAATAGTTCTTGTATCAGTCTGTGGAGTGAGTGACTTATTCAACATGATGCTTGATTACTTAGATGGAGTATGGCTTTGAGAGATGATGTATTTGATGCTATCAGATGATACTGATAGTGATGATGGTGCGTGTGATCTAATCATGAGATAGCTTGTATGGATATGATGATGCTACTGGTTGAATGGTATGTTTGTGCTCAAGACCATTGCCTTCAATACCTCCCTAGCTAGGAGGGAGTGTTGATATTATGGTAGTTGCGGGAGGTATTAACCTCAACATGTAACCCTGAAAGGAATAGAATATTCCAAGAAGGAAGAGAAACCCTAAAACATTGGATAATAACCCTAGGAGGCAATTCGACTCAAGAGAATATTTATTATTGAGTTATTAGCCTCCAGAAGTAGAAGTCGGTCCAGTTAGGTCACCTGGAAGAATATAAATAAGAGGGCGATAGAGCTCATTTTTCACCTCACTTCTCACAACTACGTAAGGCCATTGGTGCGCAAGTTTGGAGAGGAGTTGCAGTTGTTGCAACTGTAAAATTTTAATTTTGTCTTGGACTTTCTCTTGGTTATGGTTTGGACTTTCTCCTTGGCCTTTGGTTATTCTTGCTTGGTGCGCTAGCCCTGGAGAGAAGTACGCTACCTTGATTGGATATTAGGCCTAGTGTTTGCTTCCATAATTATTTTCTCTGAAGGTTAAGGTGCTCGAGGGTGGCTTCGACGTATGGTTGGGTGAAAGTATTGGTATATTGTCTATGCTTAAACGAGCACACCTATTGTTTATAACATCCTTCTCCCTCTACCTTGTACAATCCATATATATATATATATACACCACATGATTACATATATCCATAGGTATAAGAAAATACTCCTCTAGCCCCCTTATAATCGAGAAATCTAGTACTAAAATTTTGAGTAATTTTAAAATCCCCAATATGAATAAGTGTGGTAGGATATTGCCTAAGTATTACACACTTGTGCTCCCACACTTCTTAGAATCTATATATAAAAAAATGAAGAAGTTTTAGAAGACCACGGGGAAATTTTTTCTTACATGGTTAGACTAATTGACATGCTTCTCTTTTAAAGTGATTTTATTGCTATTTTTTGAAAAACTATCAATAATTTTCACAAGAAACTCAAATTTCTCATTTCTACAAAACTCATGAAGTTATCGTTAATATTGATAAAACTAACATTATCATAAATAAATTTAAGAAAATAATTTATCCTCCAATTTTATATGTTGATGAAATGTTTCTAACAGTTCCATCTTACAAATACCTATGAAATGGTTTCAATTATAATTTAAACTAGAACCACCACATTCAGAAACAAATAGTTCATAATTAGAAATATTGTTATTGTAATGAGAACATTTGGATGTAGTTTTCAACATTGTAGTTATCTTAATTATTTTATATGCTTGTGAAATTTGAGAGCAAAACATTTCACACACACTTGAAATAAAAGTGAACATATCAAGAAATATTTTATAAATTATAATTTAAAATTAAAATGTAATACTCCTTCCTCCATTGTCTTGATTGAAATTTGTTGCAGGTGTGTGGATTATAAAACCATAATTAAAAATACAACATAAATTTTTCATGTTAAGTAAGGACAGTTTCCATAGAATTACTTTATGGGAGAGTATCTCACTCACATTGTTCGATACCTAATTCGATGAGTCCTATCCTTAGCATTCAATTTCAATTCCCACAAATAATATAAAACATTTAAAATTATATATATATATATATAGAGAGAGAGAGAGAGAGAGAGAGAGATTGATTGATTGATTGATTTTAATCTTGGATCAAATTTATGGGGTTAAGTAAGGATAGTCTCTATAGAATTACTTCATGAGAGAGGCATGTGTAGACTTTAAAAGTCAAATCTTGGATGGAATGACAATAAAATAATATCACATAAATTAGTATCTAACTCACATGGTTGAGACATGATTGTTTCATTTTAGAGAGTATCTAACTCACATGGTTGATAGTATGATTGCTATCCTCCCCTCCCAAATTCAATTCCCACAAATAGTTAAAAAAATTTAAAATTTAAAACTTATTTAAAATAAATAAAAATAAAATATTTGTAGACTCAATCAAATCATGGGTGAAATGGCAATAAAATTATTGATAGTGAAGGGTATCTAACTCGCATGGTTGAGAGGGGGTGATTCCTTGCATGGTGGAGGAGTGTTTCATGGTAGAGGGTATCTAACTCGCATGGTTGAGAGGGGTAGTGTTTCATGGTGGAGGGTATCTAACTTGCATGGTTGAGAGGGGTGCTTCCTCGCATGGTGGAGGAGTGTTTCATGATGGAGGGTATCTAAGTCACATGGTTGAGAGGGGTGCTTCATGTGAGAGAGTATCTAACTTGCATGGTTGATAGGATGAATGAGGATTGTTTCATGCGAGAGGGTATCTAACTTGCATGGTTGAGAGGAGTGTTTCATGTGAGAGAGTATCTAACTTGCATGGTTGAGTGTATGAGTGCTATCCTTCCCACCAAAGTTCAATTCCCACTAATAATATAAAACATCAACATTTTTTCAATCCTAATGAAAATAAATCTAACTTGCATGGTTATGAAGAGTGATTCATTAAAATACTACAACATTTTTTCAATCCTAATTTATGTAGCTTTTACCAATCTAAATTAAATAATTAAAATTATTTTTCCAACATTAAAAAATTGAAAAAAAAAATCAATACTTATCAATTACTCCATAATAAAATAATCTCTCCCTTAAACTATCTTCCAAACACCCTAAATTCAATAATTTTATAACATTTAAATTTGTTTTTGAAATGATAACCATTTCTTTTTAACACGCTATGTACCCAATAATATAATCTATAACTTTAATAATTACAACCTTTCAAATACCTCATAATTTATGAAACCATAATGCCTAGTTATAGCACCATGTTCACCTGCTATTGTGAAAGCAATAAAACGACGAAGTACATCATAATCAATACTACATCATATTTCATATGATGACGTGATTGAATAAGAGATTGAAACATGTGCAGTGCCTCGTGTCATGGACTCATTGGTGGGTATTACTATATGTCTCCCTTACCTACTAAATATCATATAATGGTGTCATGCAGACTTATTTCCTAAAAGAACCTATAGGAGTGAGTCAAATATGGTAGTATTAAATTAAAAAAAAAAAAAATCTGACGTACATTAAATATAAAACCCTAACGTGTGTAATAATTGCACAAAAGGCGGATACTACATCTTCAAATCAAAATAAAGAAGCCCGTTATAAAAATATAAAGCCAACCAAGGTTTTCAGCAACGTGAATCAGAAATGACAAATCGTTTGGACACGTATATTGGCTGCATGTAAAATTCAAACCATATGACTATTAAATTCAGACGCGCTGTCCCACTTTTCCACGACTCAAAGACAAATAAAATGATGAAAGCGATCTCCCATCAAAACACCTTGACATGAACACTGCACCAGACTCTGTATAAAATATAATAGTTTTTATCATGGCCTTCGAATTTGCAAAAGCACCCATGTGAATATCGAACATATTACGCCACAAGCAGCGAAAAAACTAAAGAATATGCATTGAAGCAACGTGGTGTACTGATTTCTATGAGATGCCCCGGCTATGGCGGATCCTGCTGCGACTCCAATTGGTTTGGCTTTTATAAGCTTAGCTTCCCACTTTATTCACGTCGCCCTCTTCTTCCGTCGGATACGCCGGACAGCTCTTGATATACATTGAAATTTTCCACCATCGAAGAAGATTTCTGGTAGTAGTTTTGGGTGAAGACAGAACTGTCAGAATGTCAGGAAATGTGAATATCAGGAAGAGGTAAACAGTCCAGATATTCTGAATCTCATAGCTTGGCAGCGCTTCTGCTACTTGCTTCCAGATTCAAGATCCGGGACTAGGATTCTAGTTTTCCTTCCGTGTATGTTACAGTATGGGTTCCGAAAACAAATCCTCTTTGTCAAATGTGGGAGTATGGGCAATTAATGTGGTTAGCTCGGTGGGAATCATCATGGCTAACAAGCAAGTGATGTCTGATAGAGGATATAACTTCAGATTCGGTGAGCAATTCTATTTACGTTCA
>ML781260.1:133614-157231 GCA_009831015.1 Picea engelmannii
TGGGTCTTATTTGATTCGGCATTGACCATGAAGAACATAATGGGGATGGCCTTGGCTGTGGCGGGCATGGTATTGTATAATTGGGCAGTGGATAAAGCAAAACAAGCCTCTTCCAAAATTTTACCCATTTCACTTATAAAAGATATTGCTGATGAGAAAGCAAATCTACTGAAGGGCGGATTTGAAATGCAATCCACGAAGGGTATGGAGTTCGGCGGAGAAACAAAATAATGATGAGTTAATGCGGCGTTTCCAGAGCAGCTTTTATTGAGAAAATTAAACTGATAGATCTGCCAGCTTTAGGTTGTTCGATGTCAGATAGAAAGCTCCTTATGCTGGCTATTTGCTTACTAATGAATCAAATTATTTTTTACCGTCAACAACCTATTATGGGGATGATGTTACATTGGCAATAATAAACAATGGTGACAGTACACAATTCTTTTACTGCCAACAACATACTGTGGGGTTTGGCGTTATATTGGCAAGAATAAACAATGGTGACTTCACGCAATGGTTGTTTATACCTGCACCAGATTTTTTGGTACTTGACGCTGGTCTATTTTTTAAGCTGCTAGTCTCTATTCCATCTTGTTTTCTGTTAATAAATCTTCCACATAAATTTTACAGAAATAGTCGTTCTTTTGGGTATAGTTAATACTCTACGTTGACAGAGATTTCTGCGTCTTTATGGTGGTCTACCGTAGATCTGTTCTTAGTCTTTGATTTATCAGAGATATCAAGTCAACCTTGATGTTATATTTTTGGTCGTGGTATTAAATTGCAGAATATTATTAACTAAGCCTTAATATTCTTCTTAATATTGTTAGTCAATCTGCAGCTTAGTGCAAGATGCATTATTTATTTAATGTTATTATTCTTTATTGTGTATTATGTTATTGTTTTATGATATGAGAAAAATTATTTCATAAAGAACATTTAAATTGATTTAATTTAAATTTGAGGTTGGGGATCAGAAAGACTTTTAAGAAAGGAAAAGAAAAGAAATATCACTGCATGATGGACCATTGGGCTGTGATGTTTGCTCATTGAAGTTATTTAAGCTCTTTATCAATAAAAGATTTGTATAATGATGAAGAGAAGAATAAGAGAATAACATAAAGATAATATTAGTTAAGCAGAGATCCTCTATGCAAGGAGAATTTAGATGTGTCAAAACAATAAACAATGATAAATAGGAAAGCTTATAGTAGATCTTCTAATCAATCAAAGACACATTTTAATCCTTAAAATATGCAATACACTCAAACAAGATGAAGAATAGAATTTAGATGTTAACAATGATAAATAGGCAAGTTTATATCAGAAATCTATCAATCAAAGAGAAATTTTAATCCTTAAAATATGCAATACACTCAAACAAGCTGAGAATAGAAAAGAATACATAGAATTTAGATGTTAACAATGATAAATAGGCAAGCTTACATCAAATCCGCTACCGCATCAGGAATCTATCAAAAAGTAAAATTTTAATGCTTATCAAACAAGATCGAGAATAGAACAAAGAATATAGAAGACAAATATGATGAAACACTCATATGAATCTTCAATAACAAACACTTTACAACCAATACAGTCATAAACATTTCTCAAAACCTCCTCCATTCTTGGGTTGAACCCCCTCCTCCTTTCTCATATCTTTCATCTGGTGTATTTATAATGAAAACAATAGACATGTCTTGCTTCTTGGGAACCTCTTCTCCTGTGTCGTGTGTATTCTCTTGCATGTTCTGTTCCTTCTGTTAGAAGGAAACTTTCGTCAGTATGGAACTACACGAAAAATTTCCCTTTGTGGTACTTTGAAATGACAATTTTTTTTCTCCTCAGCCAGACCCTCCATGATTCCATTTAAGGGGGTAGTTGATTGTTCAACCACCTATCCTTCTTTCATTAACTAATTTCTCCTTGGGATCAGGACGAGGCCTTACCCCTAGTTTGTTTCTACGCGTTGCTCTTGGATTGGCCCCTATATAAGCAGTGATTGTCGATGTCAACAAGGGAGGTTTGGATCCACACTAATCTGAAGCCCGCAATCCACCACCAATTGCCACATACCTTTTTAGCTATACTATGGTTTCGAATGTGGGACTGCTCTAATATTTTAGCATTCGAGCACTTTCTATCCTCGCAATGAAGTGTGGTCATCGATCTTGCCACAACCTGCAATCTGGGAACGCCCTTCTTTTGTTGTCATGTGTTGTTCTTAGATAGACCCTACATCAGCACATGATTGTGGCAGTTGCCAAGGGAGGTTTGCGTCCACTTCGCTTCGACCACCGCAATTCACCACCAACTGCCACGTACCTCATCCTCTATACCATGGTTTCGATTCTAGGACTGCTCTAGAATTTTATCGTTTGAGCATGTTATGTTCCTGAAATGAAGTGTGATCGTCGATCTGTTGCAATTTGCAATCTGGGTAACCCAATTTTGGCGCTTGGTATCTTTGAATGCTAAGCAAGAATATCTCCTAGAGGATGAACTCTCGGATCTAACGTGGTGGCCTGACGTCATGTGTTGTCAAAACTACTGATGGATGAGTGCCATGTGTCTTTGGCACTTCGATAATTCGGGCTTCAAGAGTTTTGGATTGTGAAGCATGAAAAACTTCAAGAGTGGTATGGGCTCGGAGTGACGTGGTAGCCTGAAATGAATTCCACGCGTCCTTGGCGGAGAAGTTCCATGTGTTGAGTTGAAAAACAACTATGGAGTGGTAGTGCCTCAAGTGATGTGGTAATTTGACGTCACTTCGACACTTCAGCTCTTCTGGACTTTAGGATGTTTGGATGGAAATATCCTGAAGTAACTTTCTCCCGGTTGACATGGCAACCTCTCCTTACGTTGGCACTTCGAGCTTCTGGAGATTTTGAATGCAGGCATGAATATCTCTCGAAGTGACTTTCTCCCAGTTGACGTAGAAGTCTCTCGTTATTTTGGGACTTCAGGCTTCAAGAGATTTTGAACGTGGGCATGAATATCTCCCAAAGTGACATTCTTTCGATTGAAGTGAGAAACTCTCGTCACTTCGAGACTTCAGAACTTTGACACTTTTGTCTAGTTGTTAATCCTTGCATGACTTTGAAACTCTGAATGCACAGAAGCTGCTAATCTGAACTGCACATCGGATCTCCACCGTTGAAAATTGAACTTGCCTATTTGGTTGTATTTCAAGCCCGAAATAGAATTCTCTGAATGTTTCATTTTTCTCATAGTTTTTCCATGCGCATACAACATACTTGATTGGCCTGAATTTATGAACCAGAAGAGGAAAAACTTACAGGAAGGTATGCAGAAAAGAGAGAGACTTGACATAGATGTATACCTAGCTTCTAACAATAACTACATATAACCCATGAAAGCGTTATGTGCTAACATTTGGCTCCATAGTGGATGGCATGCTTCCTGTGAGCTACCAAGAACAAACAGCTTCAATATCTTATCCTAGGGCTATGGGGTCACTTATTCAAATACTAAAAACAAACTAAAAACTGAAAATCTTGCACATAGGCTTATTTATATACAATACCCTACTCTAACTGACCTTTACAATGCTCATTGAAAATAAAATTCCACCATAGCCACCCAAAGTGTTTGGTAACGTCATTCTTCTTTTCACTACAAATGACCCATAAAGGTAAGGGAAGTATGACAACAAAATGAATACATGTTGTGGAACACTAACAATACCTCCAAGTGATGATAAGATGATTACTTTTGCAGGCTAAACTCCATATATATCCCAAAGTCCAATGTTTTTCGAAAGTTCAACTCCATATATATCCCCGCAGGGTCATAAAAGTTATAATAAAGCATGCTAAACTCGTAAAAACTTACCTCATTTATTTCAGCATTGCTCGCATAATGTTTGATGTTCTCAACGTGTACAGGTGGATAAAGGATTGATGCAAGCTTGCTAATCCCAGGTGATATATGCTCATTTATAAGTGTTGGACATGAGATAAGTTGCACATTTATCTCTTCCTTTTCTCCTTCATGTCTCTCCCAAGGATCAGATTCATAATTATCATATACAAGAACCATTCTACGAGGTTCCAAAGAAGCTCTGAAATAACTATGCCCATCATCATCTTCGCTGGGATATTCATCAAAAATTGGTTGTTCTTGGTCAATATTTGAAACAACTTCTTCATCATAAGGAGGGCTTCCAAAAACATCTATTTCAAGAACAAAAATATCTATGCATTTTTTTATAAGAGCAACAAACAAAATATGCCTTCAATTCTAAAAATCTAGGAAAAAACAAAAAGGAAGCTTCCTTAGTTTTTTTAACTAGCTTATGATTTATCTCAGCATCATAGTCACAAGAAATATCTATTGATGTATACACTTGCTATTCGACATAAGAATATTCAAAAGAGACATGGTGATCTTCATAATCATTTAAAACAACATATACATATGATACAATGCCAGATGTTTTTATGTTATCTATATCACAATGAATATCATTCAACACCTCTTCATATGTTGGAAGATTGGTTGTTGTCATTGATGTCATCCCTAGTCATTGGTTTTAGACCCCAAGATTGATGAAGGTATTTGGACATGAAACAAAATGCACATGCATATACAACACCTATGGATGGATAATATACATAGTGTTGTCTCTGGTGGTAGGTGGCACGTCAAGTTGATCCTCATCATTGAGGAGAAATTAATTTTTACAGATGAGAAAGTGAATTAAAGAAGGAATTACAGGTCGGCCCTCAAGATAATTAAAAAAAATAATTACAAAATAAGAAAGTGTCATATATCCCTAATGTTAAAAGGATGTGACATAAAGGGTATAAATACATCTTATTATACATTCATTTTTTAACACAAACAAGTTTGTTAATGAAAAAAGAGATATCAGTCGAATTTCAAAGGAAATCTGAACTAGCGGAATTTCAAAAGAAATCTGAACTAACCTGGTGCCCCTGCTATTGGTTTGGCTTTTTTTTTTTGAGCTTAGCTTCCCACTTTATTCACGTTGCCCTCTTCTTTCGTTGGATACGCCAGATAGCTCTTGATATACATTCAAATTTTCCACCATCGAAGAAGATTTCTGGTAGTATTTTTGGGTGAAGACAGAACTGTGTGAATATCAAGAAGAGGTAAACAGTCCAGATATTCTGAATCTCATAGCCTGGAAGAGGCGCCTATACGCTTCTGCTACTTGCTTCCATATTCACGATCCGGGACTAGGACTGTAGTTTTCCTTCCGTGTGTGTTACAGTATGGGTTTCGAAAACAAATCCTCGTTGTCAAATGTGGGAGTATGGGCAATTAATGTGGTTAGCTCGGTGGGAATCATCATGGCTAACAAGCAAGTGATGTCTGATAGAGGATATAACTTCAGATTCGGTGAGCAATTCTATTTACGTTCATCTGTAATCGGTAAATTAATATATGTTTCTCTATATTGGTAATGACATCTTACATTCCTGGTGTTTTAAGGAATTCATATAATATGCTGTCTGGCACTAGTTAAAGGAATTCATATAATGTTTTGTCCAGCACTGGATAATTCATATATTTTGTTGTCTGGCACTGGTGAACGAAATGCAATGCTGTTTTGTCGAGGATTGGAGAAAGTGTTAAGTACAATGTTAGTTTTTCGAGTATATATTCATCTTAATGTTTTGTATAGAGTTGGAGATTTCATATAATGTGTTGTCTGGCATTGGTGAACGAAATTTATATAATTTGTTATCTCGCATTGGTGAATGAAACTCATATAATGTGTTGTCTGGCATTGGTGAACGAAATTCGTATAATGTTTTGTCGAAGATTGTAGACAGTATTAAGTGTAAAGATTGTTAATTTCTTTAGTACAGATCCATTTTAATTTTAGATCTTAAAACCTTCGAGAAAGGGCTAAGAAAACTAGTCCAGAGTTTGAACAAGTGCTTTTCTCCCCATTGTCTAAACACCTCGCTTCTTTATGTAAAATAAGAATACCTCTCTTCCCAAAAACAGACATATGTCTATAGCAACCTGTAGACACTCTTCAGATATAACATCCTCTTGAAGAACTGCAAATGATAATTATTCACATAGATCGGTCTGAACCATGAACAAGGCGATTTAATCATAGGGCTATCAGTTTAATGAAATCTCCCCACCAAGGGTTAAAGCAGCTGGATTTCTTTGGGGCAGTTAGGATTTAACAAATAACAATGTTAGGAAGATCTTGAATACCAACCAGTCAAACCCCTGGTGGTTTGGTTGATATGTTATTAGCTGAAATGGAGGAATTTGTAATTGAAATTTTGTAACTTTTGTTTTGGCTCTATGAGCCCTTATTTGTGATCTGGTATATGGAAATGGGATAGTTATGAAATTATGATCCTGGGAGAACATGTTTGGTGACATAGCTGTTATGACTCTTTGCATATCTTGTATAAAAGATTATGATTTAAACAATAGGGCATTCTACTGACAGTTTTCATATTTTAATGTTATACAGCTACCACCTTAACCGGTTTTCACTTTCTTGTGACTGCGCTGGTGGGATTTATCTCAAGACAACTAGGATACTCCACTGCTAATAAGCACGTCCCCTTCTGGGATCTCTTCTGGTTTTCTATTGTTGCAAACCTCTCCATTGTTGGAATGAACTCCAGTCTAATGTTAAACTCCGTGGGATTTTATSAGGTCAGTAAGAGWACAATYTSTTGCTTTYATTTTGGATAGTYACGAGGTATCTAGATCTTTCATCAATTTGACCATGAAACATTTGTTCGGCCTTGRATGTACAGATTTCYAAATTAAGTATGATCCCAGTTGTCTGTGTGATGGAATGGATTCTTCACAATAAGAAATACTCTACAGAAGTCAAGGCAACAGTATTTCTTGTTGTCATTGGTGTGGGCGTTTGTACTGTTACAGATGTTAAGGTAAACATGAATGGTTTCGTAGCAGCTGCGGTTGGTGTCTTCTGCACGTCACTTCAACAAATAGTAAGTTATTTTCTTTTGATGAAATTTTTAAATACTGTTTCGTGCTTATGGACGCTGAAACCTATTTTTAATTTTGATAGGAACGTTTTTCACACGCCCACGAACGAACATGGATGACAAGGATCGATGATAATTCATCTATCGATTCTTTGACCTAAATTAGATTGGCTAAATAAAACTTTGTTTGTGCAACTTGCAGTCTATTGGGTCCCTTCAACAAAAATACACCATCGGCTCATTTGATCTCCTCAGCAAAACTGCTCCAATACAATCTGCGTCTATGCTGTTGCTAGGTCCTTTCATTGATTATTGTCTCAATGGGCACAATTTGCTGGATTATGAGTTTTCGTTTGGAACAATAGTAAGTTACCCTGTACTTTTTCATTTAAGAAAATCCCAAAATTTTGCTAAAATCTTGCTGCTTCTGAACTCTAAACATGGAATATAACAATGTATTTGTTGATCTGTATGCAGTTCTTCATTTCACTCTCTTGCGCTTTAGCAGTTTTTTGCAACCTAAGCCAATATCTTTGCATTGGCCGCTTCTCAGCAGTTTCGTTTCAGGTTCTAGGCCACATGAAAACAGTCTGTGTTCTTCTTTTAGGATGGGTCTTATTTGATTCGGCATTGACCATGAAGAACATAATGGGGATGGCCTTGGCTGTGGTGGGCATGGTATTGTATAATTGGGCAGTGGATAAAGCAAAACAAGCCTCTTCCAAAATTTTACCCATTTCACTTATAAAAGACATTGTTGATGAGAAAGCAAATCTACTGAATGGCGGATTTGATATGCAATCCACGAAGGGTATGGAGTTCGGCGGAGAAACAAAATTATGACGAGTTAATCCGGCGTTTCCAGAGCAGCTTTTATTGAGAAAATTAAACTGATAGATCTGCCAGCTTTAGGTTGTTTGATATCAGATAGAAAGCTCCTTATACTGGCTATTTGCTCACTATTTGTAAGTCAATATTTGCGTTACATAGGCAAGAATAAACAATGGTGACTTCACGCAATGGTTGTTTATACCTGCACCAGATTTTTTGGTACTTGACGTTTGTCTATTTTTTAAGCTGCAAGTCTCTCTTCCATCTTGTTTTCTGTTAATAAATCTTCCACATAAATTTTACAGAAATCGTCGTTCTTTTGGGTATAGTTAATACTCTACGTTGACAGAGATTTCTGCGTCTTTATGGTGGTCTACCGTAGATCTGTTCTTAGTCTTTGATTTATCAGAGATATCAAGTCAACATTGATATTATATTTTTTGGTCATGGTATTAAATTGCAGAATATTATTAACTAAGCCTTAATATTCTTCTTAATATTGTTAGTGCAAGATGCATTATTTATTTGATGTTATTATTCTTTATTGTGTATTATGTTATTGTTTTAAGATATGCGAAAAATTATTTCATAAAGAACATTCAAATTGATTTCATTTAAATTTGAGATCGGGGATCAGCAAGACTTTTAACAAAGGAAAAGAGAAGATATATCACTGCATGATGTTTGCTCATCGAAGGCATTTAAGATCCTTATCATATAAAATATTTGTATAATGATGAAGAGAAGAATAAGAGAATAACATATAGACAATATTATCTAAGTAGAGATTCTCTATGCAAGGAGAATTTAGATGTGTCTGAACAATAAACAATGATAAATAGGAAAGTTTATAGTAGATCATCTACAGCATCAAGACTGTATCAATCAAAGGCAAATTTTAGTCCTTAAAATATGCAATACACTCAAACAAGATGAAGAATAGAAAATAGTACATAGAATTTAGATGTTAACAATGATAAATAGGCAAGCTTACATTAGAAATCTATCAATCAAAGGGAAATTTTAATCCTTGAAATATACAATTCACTCAAACAAGATGAAGAATAGAAAAGAGTACATAGAATTTAGATGTTAACAATGATAAGTAGGCAAGCTTACATCAGATCCTATCAATCAAAGTAAAATTTTAATGCTTAAAATCAACAATACGTTCAAACAAGATGGAGAATATAACAAAGAATATAGAAGACAAATATGATGAAACACTCATGAATCTTCAATAACATACAATTTACAACCACATGCCCCTTAGGCTTACAAACTGAAATATATAGTAATAAACATTTCTCAAAACCTCCTCTAGTCTTGGGCCTAACCACCTCCTCCTTTCTCATATCATTCATTTGGTGTATTTATAATGAAAACAATTGACATGTCTTGCTTCTCGGGCAACTCTTCTCACGTGTCATGTGTATTATCTTGCATGTTTTGTTCCTTCTGTTAGAAGGAAACTCTGGTCAGTATGGGCCTACACAAAAAAATTCCCTCTGTGGTACTTTGGAATGAAAAGTTTTTGTCTCCTCGGCCAGACCCTCCATGCTTCCATTTAAAAGGATAGTTGATTGTTCACACACCTATCCATCTTTCATTAACTAATTTCTCCTTGGGATCAGGATGAGGCCTTACCTAGTTTGTTGCTACGCGTTGCTCTTGGATTGGCCCCTATATTAGCAGTGATTGTGAAAGTCGACAAGGGAGGTTTGGATCCACATTGTTCTGACCCCCACAATCCACCACCAATTGCCACATACCTCTTTAGCTATAATGTGGTTTTGAATGCGGCACTGCTCTAATATTTTAGCGTCCGAGCACTTTCTGTCCCTGCAATGAAGAGTGGTCGTCGATCTTGCCACAACCCGCAATCTGGGAATGCCCTTCTTTTGTTGTCATACGCTGCTCTTAGATGGACCCTACTTTGGCACTTCAAGATTCGGGAGCTTTTGAACGCGGACATGAATATCTCTCGAAGTGACTTTCTCCCGGTTGATGTAGAAGTCTTTCGTTATTTTGGGACTTCAGGCTTCAGGAGATTTTGAACGTGGGCATGAATATCTCCCGAAGCAACATTCTTTCGGTTGACGTGAGAAACTCTCGTCACTTCGAGACTTCGAGACTTTGATACTTATGTCTAGTCGTCAATCCTTGCGCGACTTTGAAACTCTGAATGCACAGGAGCTGCTAATTTGAACTGCACATGGGATCTTCATCGTTCAAAATTGAACCTTCCTATTTCCTTGTATTTCAAGCACGAAATGGACTTCTCTGAATGTTGCATTTTTCTCATAGTTTTTCCCTGCGCATACAACATACTTGACCGACCTGACTTTATCAACCAAAAGAGGAAAAACTTATAGGAAGGTATGCAGAAAAGAGAGAGACTCGACATAGATGTATACCTAGGTTCTAACAATAACTACATATAACCCATTAAAATGTTATGTGCTAACATTTGGCTCCATAGTTGATGGCATGCTCCCTGTGAGTTGCCAAGAACAAGCAGCTTTAGTATCTTATCCTAGGGCTATGGGGTCACTTATTCAAATACTAAAAACATACTGAAAAATGAAAATTTTGCACACAGACTTATTTATATACAATACCCTACTCTAACTCACCTTTACAATGATCAAGTGAACACAAAATTCCACCATAGCGACCCAAACTATTTGGTAACATCATTCTTCTTTTCACTGCAAATGATCCATAAGGATAAGGGAAGTATGACAACATAATGAAAACATGTTTTGGAACAATGACAATACCTCCAAGTGATGATAAGATAATTACTTTTGTAGGCTCCAATGCTTTTGGAAAGTTCAACTCCATATATATCCTTGGAGGGTCATAAAAGTTATAATAAGGCATGCTAAACTGGTAAAAAGTTACTTCCTTTATTTCATCATTGCTCGTATGTTGTTTGATGTTCTCAACGTGTACATGTGGATAAAGGATTGATGCAAGCTTGCTAATCCCAGGTGATGTCTGCTCATTTATAAGTGTTGGACATGAGATAAGTTGCAGATTTATCTCTTCCTTTTCTCCTTCATGTCTCTCCCAAGGATCAGATTCATAATTATCATATACAAGAACCATGCTACGAAGTTCCAAAGAAGCTGTGAAACAATTATGCTCTTCATCATCTTCATTGGGATATTCATCAAAAATTGGTTGTTCTTGGTCAATATTTGAAACAACTTCTTCATCATAAGTAGGGCTTAAAAAAAAATCTATTTGAAGAACATAAATATCATATGCATTTTTTTATAAGAGCAACAAACAAAATATGCCTTCAATTCTTAAAATCTAAGAAAAAACAGAAAGAAAGCTTTTTGAACTAGCTTATGATTTATCTCACATAGTCAGGAGAAATATCTACTAATGTATACACTTGCTATTCTACATTAGAATATTCAAAAGAGACATGGTTATGCTCATAATCATTTAAAACAACATATACATATCACAATGAATATCATTCAACACCTCTTCATATGTTGGAAGATTGGTTGTTGCCATTGATGTCAACCCTAGTCATTGGTTTTAGACCCCAAGATTGATGAAGGTATTTGGACATGAAGTACAATGCATATGCATATACACCATCCATGCATGGATAATATACATGATGTTGTTTCCGGTGGTAGGTGTCACGTCAAGTGGATCCTCATGATTGAGGAGAAATTAATTTTTGAAGACGAGAAAGTGAATTGAAGAAGGAAGTACAGATCAACCTTGAAGATAATTAAAGAAAATAATTACAAAATAAGAAAGTGTCATGTATCCCTAATGTTAAAAAAACCTGACATAAAGGGTATAAATACAACTCATTATACATTCATTTTTTAACACAAACAATTTTGTTAAAGAAAAAGGAGATATAAGTGGAATTTCAAAGGAAATCTGAAATGGTCAAATTTCAAAAGAAATCTGAACTAACCTGGTGCCCCGGCTATTGGTTTGGCTTTTTTTAAATTAGCTTCCCACTTTATTCATGTTGCCCTCTTCTTCCGTCGCCAGATAGCTCTTGATATACATTCAAATTTTCCACCATCGAAGAAGATTTCTGGTAGTATTTTTGGGTGAATTCAGAACTGTGTGAATATCAGGAAGAGGTACACAATCCAGATATTCTGAATCTTATAGCCTGGAAGAGGCGCCTATACGCTTCTGCTACTTTATTCCAGATTCACGATCTGGGACCAAGACTGTAGTTTTCCTTCCGTGTATGTTACAGTATGGGTTTCGAAAACAAATCCTCGTTGTCAAATGTGGGAGTATGGGCAATTAATGTGGTTAGCTTGGTGGGAATCATCATGGCTAACAAGCAAGTGATGTCTGATAGAGAATATAACTTCAGATTCGGTGAGCAATTATATTTGCGTTCATCTGTAATCGGTAAATTAATATATGTTTGTCTATATTGGTAATGGCATCTTACATTCCTGGTGTTTTAAGGAATTCATATAATATGTTGTCTGGCACTACTTAAAGGAATTCATATAATGTTTTGTCCAGCACTGGATAATTCATATATTTTGTTGTCTGGCACTGGTGAACGAAATGCATATGTTGTTTTGTCGAGGATTGGAGAAAGTGTTAATTAAAATGTTAGTTTTTCGAGTATATATTCATCTTAATGTTTTGTATAGAGTTGGAGATTTCATATAATGCGTTGTCTGGCATTGGTGAATGAAATTTATATAATTTGTTCTGTGGCATTGGTGAATGAAACTCATATAATGTGTTGTTTAGCTTTGTTGAATGAAATTTCATATAATGTTTTGTCTGGCATTGGTGAATGAAATTCGTATAATGTTTTGTCGAAGATTGTAGAAAGTATTAAGTGTAAAGATTGTTAATTTCTTTAGTAGAGATCCATTTTAATTTTAGATCTTAAAACCTTCGAGAAAGGGCTAAGAAAACTAGTCCAAAGTTTGAACAAGTGCTTTTCTCCCCCATTGTTTAAACACCTCGCTTCTTTCTGTAGAATAAGAATACCTCTCTTCCCAAAAACAGACATATGTCTATAGCAACCTGCATACACTCTTCAGATATAATATCTTCTTGAAGAACTTAAAATGATAATTATTGTTAGAAATTAATTAAACAACCAGTCTAGTAGTTGATAGAGATAAGCCTGTAATAAATGCACCGACTTCACCGACTTCGGTAAACTCTTGAAAGAACCAGAAACATGTGGAAGAAGCAATTCCAGCCATTGATCTTGAAACTAATCAACGATGGAGCTCATCCCATCACTGTATAAATACTCATGCCTCTAATGCAATAGAGAAGATGTTTTGTATGTTCTTTGTGTCTCTTTGTGTGTGAGTTTTTTGATTTGGTATCAGAGCCAAGAGAGTCTTGAGGGCTATGTGAGCCGGAGAGGCCTGAGAATCGAGAGCACTGTGAGGTGTGCTGACCTGTGTTAGAAAGTTGTGAGGTGTGAGAGTTGTGAAGGCCGTAAGAGCCAAAAGAGTGTTGAGAGCCGTCACTATTGTTTTCCATGAGATAGAGGGCCCTGAGACAGAGTTTGTTTCTCCACTGTGCATTGAGGAGGTCAAGAGAACCGCATACTTGTTGAGTTGAGAAAGAACCGTGGACGTGTGAAGAAATTATGTGGTGAGCCACGAAAAAATTAGGCGGTTGTTTGGTATTTTGTTGCATGAAGGAAGATTTCCATAAGGAATTGTTGTCTCGGGGTTGCACACTAATCCGTAGAGGAGTTATATGGTAGTAAAATTCTGTATGGTAAAGGAGCCATATGCATATTGTATTTTTTATGGCCTAGTTGCTTTGGTTTGATTTGAGTAGAAGTTGAATTTGTCTTTTATGGTTGTGGTCATTTTGGAAGAAGTAAGAAAATAAAAGTTGTGGTAATTTTAGAAGTCTTGAAAGAAATTTTGTTTTATGGTGCTGGTAATTTTGGTGTTGGATTTAAGTGAATGGAAAGTTAATTTTAACATATCATTTATTGAAGAATATAATGGTGGTAGTGTGTTAATCTAAAATGTGTGTTTATTTGTAAAGGTTCAACATGTTTATCTTGTGAAGATGAGATGATATTGTGATTGGGGTCACAATTTTAATTATTGATTGGTATAGAGTTTCTACATTGGGTTCTAAAAGGCCTAGTTTATTTTAAAGTGATTTTAGTGTTTTTTAAAGGTGACAAATATTATGGCAGATTCATATATAAATGAATCAAATAAGTTAGATGGGGAAAATTATGTCAATTTGAAGTTTAAGTTGCAGACGTTGATGGAAGGATACAATGTTTGGTCATTTGCATGTGGAGACGAAGCAAAACCAGTAGCCCCAGCAGCCTTAGTTCAAGATTGGGAGCGACCAGAGACTAAAGCGAAGGTGCTATTGAGGATGTCTGTCAAGGACAATATCATCCCACACATTAGGGAATGCAAAACATCCCATGAAACTTGGAAGACACTTAAAGGTTTGTATGAGACGACGAACACAAACCGTGTATTATTTTTGAAGAGTAATCTTTTTTCAATTAAGATGGAGGAGAATGAAAATATCAATAACTTTCTTTCTAGAATCGAAGATTTGAAAGATAAGTTAGGAGATATTGGTGAAAATATTTCTAGTACTAACTTGGTCACTGTCACATTAAATGGCATGTTGGATGAATATCAAATGTTCATTACTGGTCTTGCAGCTAGGGAAAAGGCCCCTACTTTTGATGAATTGACAGGTATTCTTCTGCAAGAGGAGGAGTGCAGAAAGAATCTCAATCGAAGATCTCACAATTCAGATCTGGCATTGGTGGCGAAAGGGAAACAACCCTACAAAGGAAAGTCATGGAGGAGAAATAAAGATGGAAGACCACATTCAGAACCAGATAATGGCAGGGCACCACCAAGCACAAACGCAAATGTGAAAAAGAATGAAGGTTTCTACTACTGTGGTAAGTTTGGACATTATGCTAAATATTGTAGGAGGAGAAAGTTTAATGAGTCCAAATATAACAAACATTTAGGAAATTTTGTTGATAAAGGTGCCAGAGTATGTGATGATTTCAAAAATATCAAGTTGTTTGTTTCTGATGCTTCTTTATTAGCAGACACTGATGATGTTAATGCCTGGTTTATTGATTTTGGTGCTTCAATTCATATGTCATGTAATAGGAATTGGTTTGATACATATAATGAAAACATTAATGATGTTCATAAGATCTATCTAGGAGATGATAGGTCACATGAAATTAAATGGTATGGAGATGTATCTGTGACTTTACCTACTAGTGAGGTGAAACAAATCCATAATGTAATGTATGTGCTAGGCATAAAGAAGAATTTAATTTCTGTATCCACCATTGCAGATCAAGATATAAAAGTTGAATTTGTTAAGTCACAATGTGTGGTGAAAGACATATAGGATCACTACAAAATTATTGCAAGAGGATTTGGAGTTGGAGGACTATATAAGCTTGATGTTACAAGGAGGGATCATCAAGCATTGGCATCCACAACTATGTCAATGGAAGAGTTATGGCATCAAAGGTATGGTCACCTAAACCATAATGATCTTATGATGCTTCAGAAGAAAGAAATGGTAGAAGGTATTCCAATGTTTAAAAGTGAACATGTTGAATGTGAAGGATGTGCATTAGGAAAACAACATAGAGAAGAGTTTCCTATGCACATAGACAAAAGAAAGTGAGAAATTCTTGAACTAGTGCATACTGATGTTTGTGGACCCATGCAAACTAGATCTCTTGGAGGAGCATATTATTTCCTTATCTTTATCGATGATAAAACTAGATACACTTGGGTCTATTTCATGAGAAATAAAAGTGATGTCTTTGAATATTTTAAGGAATTCAAGAATATGGTTGAAAAACAAATAGGAAAGAGCATCAAGATTCTTAGGTCAGATCAAGGAGAGGAGTATACATCAGGGGAATTCATCAAGTATTGCAAAAATAATGGGATTCAACAACAGTTTACAGTGTCACATACTCCTCAACAAAATGGAGTAGCAGAAAGGAAAAATAGAACCTTGGTTGAATGTGCTCGCAGCATGGTAAAAGGTAAAAATATTTCTAATGGTTTTTGGGCTGAATCAATTAGTACTGCAGTATATCTAAAGAATAGGAGTCCTACAAAAATTTTAGAGAACATAACACCTTTTGAAGTTTTTTATGGATATAAACCAGAAGTGAGTCATTTGAGAATATTTGGGAGTAAAGCATTTGCTCACATTCCAAAAGAAGATAGAAGAAAACTTGATGCAAAGGCAATCAAATGCATATTTAATGGTTATTGTACAGAATATAAAGCCTATAAGATGTTTGATCCTAACAATCATAAGGTGTTTGCAAGTAGAGATGTGTTGTTTCATGAAAATGCAGATGAAGTACAAAAACCATATGATTATGATGTGTGGAATCTACCTAAAGAAAATGAGGAAAATGATAATGAAAAAGAAGAAGAAGTCCAAGGAGAAGCTCCAAGCATCGTATATTCTACAAGTAGCCAGAGCATGCCTAGAAGAGGTGAAGGAACTCCACAAAGAAGTGAATAACTAAGGAGGACAACAAGACAATCTAAGACCCCGATCAGGTATAAAGACTATGCCTTAATAACTCAAGCTATGAATGTGGTAGAACCTTTAAATTATGAGCAAGATAAATACCAAAAAGAATGGATGCATGCCATAAAGGAAGAATATGACTCTATAATTAAATATGAAACATGGGAATTGACAAAATTACCTGAGAACAAAACCCCCATAGGATCAAAATGGTTGTTCAAATATAAATTTAATGTTGATGGTAGTATAGACAAATACAAAGCTATATTGGTTGCCAAAGGTTATTCACAAAAAGAAGGGATAGATTATGACGACACTTTTTCTCTTGTAGAAAAAATGAATATTATTAGATTAATGATTGCATTGGCTACCAAGAACAATTGGCAATTCCATGAGTTAGAAAGACAACATTTTTGAATGGAGAATTAAAAGAAGAGGTTTATCTTGTTCAACCAAGGGGTTTGTAAAGAAAGGAAAAGAACATCTTGTATGCAAGTTGAAGAAACCTTTATATGGACTTAAATAGGCACCAAGGTCTTGGTATGAGAAAATTGATACATTTTTCTTTCAACAAGGTTTTATAAAAAGTAAAAGTGATCCAAATCTGTATATCAAGAAAGATAGAAATGGCCAAATTGCTTTGATTTCTCTATATGTGGATGATCTTATCATAACAGGAAGTGCTACTGGGATGATTGAAGAGATCAAAATAAAGTTGTCACAACAGTTTCAAATGAAGGATCTTGGACATTTACATTACTGTTTAGGTCTTGAGGTATGGAGAGAAAATGGCAAGACCTTAATCACACAAAGCAAATATACAAAGGAGGTACTCAGGAGGTTTAATATGAACACATGTAAGCCAATATCTACTCTATTAGAACAAAATGTTAAGCTCAGCAATAATGATGACTCAAAAGAAGTGGATGGTACTTTCTATCTACAATTGGTGGGAAGTCTAAATTATTTCACCACAACCACGCCAGATATTGCATATTCAGTTAGCATTCTTAGCCAATTTATGGCTAAGCCTCATGAGAATCATTGCAAAGCTTCCAAGAGAGTCCTTCGATATTTGAAAGGCACTATTGATTTTGGTATTGAGTATACTAATGATTTTGATGTTGAGTTGACAGGTTTCTCAGATTCTGATTGGGTAGGAGATCCAGATGATAGGAAATCTACTACAGGATATGCATTTAGTATTGGATCAGGGATCGTGTCCTAGAGTGGTAAGAAACAACCAACTGTTTCTTTGTCATCCACTGAAGCTGAGTACAAAGCATTATGCACTGCCACCTGTGAAGCAATTTGGCTAAGGAGGATAATTGAAGATGTTGGAGAAAAACAAGAAGTACCAACAATCATCCAATGTGACAACCAAAGTTCCATCAAACTGACAAACAACCCAGTGTATCATGCTAGGTCAAAGCATATTGAGACACACTATCATTTTGTAAGAGAGAAAATACAGTCAAATGAAATTGATGTATTGTATTGCAACACAAATGATAATGCTGCAGATATATTTACAAAGCCTCTTGGAAACGCTAAGTTTGTAATATGTAGAGATAAGATAGGTTTTGTAAAGGTTGTTTAAATAAGGGGGAGTGTTAGAAATTAATTAAACAACCAGTCTAGTAGTTGATAGAGATAAGCTTGCAATAAATGCACCGACTTCACCGACTTCGATAAACTCTTGAAAGAACCAGAAACATATGGAAGAAGCAATTCATGCCTCATCCCACCACTGTATAAATACTCATGCCTCTAATGCAATAGACAAGTTGTTTTGTATGTTCTTCGTGTCTCTTTGTGTATGATTTTTTTTATTATTATTTGCATAGATCGTTCTTAATCATGAATAAGGCCATTTAATCTTAGGGATATCAGTTTAATGAAATCTCCCCACCAAGGGTTAAAGCAGCTAGATTTCTTTGTGGGCAATTAGGATTTAACAAATATCAATGTTACGAAGATCTTCAATAACAACCAGTCAAACCCATGCTGGTTTGATCGATATGTTATTGGCTGAAATGGAGGAATTTGTAATGGGAATTTGGTAACTTTTGTTTTGGCTCTATGCGCCCTTATTTGTGATCTGGTATATGGAAAGGGTATAGTTATGAAATTCTGATCATGGGAGAACATGTTTGGTGACAGAGCTGTTATGACTCTTTGCATATCTTGTATATAAGATTATTATTTAAACAATAGGGCATTGTACTGACGGTTTTCATATTTTAATGTTATACAACTACCACCTTAACCAGTTTTCACTTTCTTGTGACTGCGCTGGTGGGATTTTTCTCGAGACAAATAGGATAATCCACTGCTAATAAACACGTCCCCTTCTGGGATCTCTTCTGGTTTTCTATTGTTGCAAACCTCTACATAGTTGGAATGAACTCTAGTCTAATGTTAAACTCCGTGGGATTTTAGCAGGTCAGTAAGAGTACAATCTGTTGCTTTGATTTTGGATAGTCACGAGTTATCTAGATCTTTCATCAATTTGACCATGAAACATTTGTTCGGCCTTGAATGAACAGATTTCTAAATTAAGTATGATCCTCGTTGTTTGTGTCATGGAATGGATTCTTCACAATAAGAAATACTCTACAGAAGTCTAGGCAAAGTATTTCTTGTTGTCATTGGGGTGGGCGTTTGTACTGTTACAGATGTTAAGGTAAACATGAATCATTTCCTAACAGCTGCGGTTGGTGTCTTCTGCACGTCACTTCAACAAATAGTAAGTTTTTTTCTTTTGATGAAATTTTTAAATACTGTTTCGTGCTTATGGTTGACCCTGAAACCTATTTTTAATTTTGATAGGAGCGTTATTCACACGGCCATGAACGTGATAAATTGTGAAGCAAGAAATGCAGAGAGAAAGAATAGAAAACAAAGCAGTATATTAGAATATATGAAGAAGAGTACAAAACGAGTTCATGAAGAAGATCATGAAGAAGTGAAGTACTATGTAAAGGGAAATAGCTGAGCTAAATAGGCTCAAGCAAATCAAGAATAGAAAGTACAGCTAGCCAGGAAAACTGGCAGTGTACAGTCAACCTGTTGAGGTTACATTATATTTAACACTCCCTCTTAAACTCAACAGTTACAATCATCAACACTGATTATGCCTAAGTGTTGTCTCTGAAAATCAAAAACCGATTTTCCTAGTGGCTTTGTAAAGATATCAGCAAGATGATCTCGAGAACCATAGAATTGTAGTACAATATTACCATTATTGACTAGCTCGCGTATGAAATGAAAACGAGTGTCAATGTGTTTTCTTTTCTTGTGAGACACATGATTTTTGGATAGAGAAATTGCTGATGTATTGTCACAGAAAATAGGAGTTGGATCATTTTCTATATGTGACATATCTTTCAATATTCTTCTCATCCACACATCTTGACAGGAAGCTGAGGTAGCAGCAACATACTCCGCCTCTGCATAAGATATTGAAACAATTGGCTGCTTCTTTGATGCCCATGAGATTAGGTTCGTTCCCAGTTGAAAAAGATGTCCAGATGTGTTTTCCTGTCATCTAGGCTCCCTGCAAAATCATTGTCTGTGTAACCAGAAAGTTGATTACTATCAGATTTAGTGTACCATAAGCCAAAATTGAGAGTTCCTGCAACATATCTCAGAATTCGTTTCGCCATTTTCCAATGAGAATCTTTGGGGGATTCCATGAATCTGGAAACAAGGTTGGCTGCATACATAATGTCAGGCCTAGTTGATGTAAGATACAACAAACTGTCTACTAAGCTTTTGTACAGGGTAGAGTCCATTGTAGGACCTTCATCATTATTGCTCAATTTTGTGCCTAGTGGTATGGGGGTTTCTGCTGGATTGCATTCTTCCATACAAAATCTTTTGAGGATGTCTGCTGCATACTTTTGCTGACAGACAAAAATGCCTTTGGCTGATTCATGAACCTCAATCCCTAAAAAATATTTGATTATGCCAGGATCTGTCATCTCAAACTCAGATTGCATGGCATGTTTAAAATTTGTTAACTCAAGATTTCCCGTATAGATCATGTCATCAACATATAAACATACAATCAAAATTTTACCATGCTGATCCATTTGGTGTAAAGAGTTGGCTCATTTTGGTTTCTGCTGAAACCACTTCTGATCAGATAAGTGTCAATTCTGCTGTACCAAGCTCTTGGAGCTTGCTTTAAGCCATACAAGGCTTGCTTCAATCGATATACTTTGGCTACCTGCTCTTGGACTTCAAATCTAGGCGGTTGATCGACATAAACTTCTTCTTCTAAGAAACCATTCAGGAATGTTGACTTGACATCCATCTGGTATACTTGCCATTTGTGTTGGGTTGTTATGGCCAATAGAGTCCTTACAGTGTCTAATATTGCTACTGGAGAAAAAGTTTCACCATAATCAGTACCTGGTTGTTGTGAGAATCCTTCGGCAACAACTCTTGCCTTGTGTTTTTCAATCTGCCCTTTTTCATTGAGTTTAGTTTTGTAAACCCACTTGACACCAATACTCTTCTTGTGACTTGGAAAATCAACAAGATCTGATGTCTTGTTCTTTTCAATGGAGTCAATTTCTTGGTTCATGGCTTGAAACCAATGTGGCTCCTTAGCTGCTTCCTTAAAGGATGTAGGTTGACATGACATTAAAGCAAAAAGGTTGTGTTGTTCAAAGTCATCCAACTGCTGATGGATTTCTCTCAAGCTTTGAGTTCTCTGATTTTGTGGTTTAGAGAATGATTCTCTGCTGAAAGTTGAGTTATCCTGAGAATTTTCAGGTTGTCTTTGTACTTGCAATCTTGGAAGAATAGTTTGAGGTACTTGCTGTCCTGAATTTTCTGCATTTTCAGAATTTGGTAGAAATGGATTTTGACTGTCCATTTGTTGATTTTCTGAATCATTCCAGAATTGATTTTCTAGAAATTTTGCATCTCTGCTGAGAATTAATTTCTTGGTGATTGGATTGTAAATATTGTCGGCTTTAGATGTTTCAATATATCCAGTGAAAATACATTTCTCACTTTATGTCATCAAGTTTCTTCCTTAATTAGGAAGGTATGTGAGCGTATGCTATGCATCCAAACATCCTTACATGTGCAATATTGAGCTTTGTCCCACTCCATGCTTCTTGGGGAACTTTTAGCTTTAGTTTGGTGGTTGGATATCTATTCAAGAGATAAACTGAGCATGCTACTGCTTCAGCCCAAAACCTATTTGAAAAACTTTTCTCTTTGAGAAGTGTTCTTTCCATATTCATTATTGTCTGATTTTTCCTTTCAGCCACTCCATTCTGTTGTGGAGTATACTTGGTTGTTGTTTGCATAATAATGCCTTGTGACTTGCAAAAATTTGCAAATTCTTTGGAGTTGTATTCTCCTCCTCCATATGACCTAAGTGCTTTGATATATTTGCCACTCTGTTTTTCATCTTCTGCCTTGAATTCTTTGAATTTTCCGAAAGTTTCAGACTTGTGTCTGAGAAAATAGATCCATATTTTTCTGCTGAAATCATCAATAAACGTTAGAAAGTAAAAGCTACCACCTATTGACTCTGTTTGCATTGGTCCACATAGGTCAGTGTGAACAAGTTCAAGATGTTGTTTGGCTTGATTTGATGACTGTGGAAAACTATTTCTCTTATGTTTTCCAAGTATGCAAGACTCACATGGGGGAATTTGCTCTTTAAAGATAGGAAGACCTTTAACCATGGAGTTATTCTGAAGAAGACTTAGACTCTTAAATGGAAGATGTCCAAATATTGTATGCCAAACCATTATTTCATTCAGGGTTGATGCACTTTGTGCATATGGTTGAATCAAATTTGCAGTTCTTAGTGTAAGGGGAAACATCCTATTTGGAGACATATGGATTTCAAAAATTAATTTTCTGCTTGGTATTTTTTCATATATCTTGCAAGATGCTCCCTCAAAAAGTAACTTATAGCCATTTTCAATGAGCTGTCCTACACTTAGCAAATTATGTTTCAGATCTGGAACATGATAGACATTGTTTATGTCTTTCTTGACATTTTGTTTAGTAAGAATAGGAACAATTCCTTTTCCTTGAACCTTGACTAAGTAATCATTTCCAAGTGTAATATTAGATGATATTGAAGAATCAATGCATGAAAGTAATTATTTGTTACCTATCATGTGATTGCTGCATCCATTGTCCAGCAACCAGAGATCTTTAGGTTGTTCTTCAGTCTTGTGGCATGAGAGAAACATACCTCTTGCGGTTTCTCCCGTATGATTTGACACATGTGCTTTGCCTGAGAGCTGATCTGCTTGCTTCTTCCTACATTCAGATTCATAGTGCCCATACTTTTTGTAGTAATAGCATTGAATGCTTGATTTCTCATTTGATCTTCTCCCTCTGCCTCTTTGAGGTTGGAAATTCTGATGTTGATTTTGTTGCTGATGTCTTTGACCTTGGAAATTCTGATTGGGATATTGTTGTCCATTACCTCCACTGGAGTGAGGGTTACTTTGATTGCTCCCTCTTCCTTGGTGACCTCTGATTCTTCCTCCTCCTCTCCCTCTGCTAAAGGATAATTGAGTTTTGAAATCATTGGATATTGACTTATCTGTGAGATGCAGTCTAGTCTCATGTGTCACCAGAGAACCAATTAATTCATCTGTTGAAAAACTTGACAGATCCTTTGATTCAAGGATTGTTGTTACAACCATTTTGAATTTCTTTCGTAAACTTCTGAGGATTTTCTCAACAATGCATTGATCATTGATGGTTTCACTAGTCAATTTGATCTGGTTCATGATGCCCATGACTCTGGTCATGAACTGATCCACATTTTTGGACTCTGACATCCTTAGAGTCTCGAATTGCGTTCTCAAGGTATGTAGTTTAATTGTTTTGACCCTGTCATTTCCTTGGTAGGAATATTTAAGGATGTCCCAGGCCTGTTTTGAAGTACCAGCACCTATGATTTTTGAGAAAATTGAATCATCCACAGAATTTTGAATCCAGAACTTAGCTTTATTTTCTCTGTTCCTATGTGTTGCCTGAGCAATTCGCTGTGGATTGGTCATAGAAGAAAGGGTTGCTGGATCTGGTTCCACATATCCAAGATCCACTGGATCCCAACATTCTTGTGATTGCAAGAAGGATTTCATCCGAAGAGACCAGAACTCATAGTTCTTTCCAAGAAGAATCGGACCTTGAGTTGGTCATAAATTGCTAAACGACGCCATATATATATA
>ML781260.1:170679-206600 GCA_009831015.1 Picea engelmannii
GAAATCGTGTATTACTGTATCTCTGTGTTTATGGTTGCATCTCTGATATATTTCTGTTATATTACTGGATATACGCGATATCTCTGTGCATTTCTTTATTATATCTCCGCTCTCATTTCGTGCCGAAAATAATCCGGATCAAGCGACATACTCTGCCTCTGTAGAAGATATAGATACAATTGGTTGCTTCTTTGATGCCCATGAAATTGGGTTCGTGCCCAAGTGAAAACCATGTCCTGAGGTTCTTTTCCTGTCATCATCAGATTGAGTGTACCATAAGCCAAAATTGAGAGTTCCTTCAACATATCTCAGTATCTATTTCCCCATCTTCCAGTGAGAATCTTTGGGGGATTCCATGAATATGGAAGCCAGACTTCCTGCATACATAATATCAGGCCTAGTTTGTGTAAGATACAACAGACTGCCTACTAAACGTTTGTACAAGGTAGGGTCCATTATAGGGCCTTCATCTTTCTTGCTCAATTTTGTGCTTAGGGGTATAGGGGTTTCTGTTGGATTTCATTCTTCCATGCAGAATCTTTTGATGATGTATGTTGCATACTTTTTCTGACAGACAAAAAATCCTTTGGTTGATTGATCAACCTCAATCCCCAAAAAAATTTCATTATGCCAAGATCTGTCATCTCAAACTCAGATTGCATGGCATGTTTAAAACTGGTTAACTCAAGATTTTCAGTATATATCATGTCATCAACATATAAACATACAATGAAAATTTTACCGTGCTGATCTATTTTGGTTTAAAGAGTTGGCTCATTTTGGCTTCTACTGAAACCAATTTTTATCAGGTAAGTGTCAATTCTGTTGTACCAAGCTCTTGGAGCTTTCTTTAATCCATACAAGGCTTTCTTCAACCGATATACTTTGGCTAGATGCTCTTGGACTTGAAATCCAGGTGGTTGATCGACATAAACTTCTTCTTCTAAGAAACCATTCAAGAAAGCTGACTTGACATCTATATGGTATACTTGCCATTTGTGTTGGGCTGCTATGGCCAATAGATTCCTTACAGTGTCTAATCTTGCTACTGGAGCAAAATTTTCACCATAATCAGTATCTAGTTGTTGTGAGAATCCTTTGGCAACAAGTCTTGCCTTATATTTTTCAATCTACCCTTTTTCATTGAGTTTAGTTTTGTAAACCCACTTGACACCAATATCGGTCTTGTGTTTGGGCAAATCAACAAGATCCTATGTCTTGTTCTTCTTAATGGAGTCAATCTCTTGGTTCATGGATTGAACCCAATGTGGCTCCTTAGCTGCTTCTTTAAAAAATACAGGTTGACATGACATTAATGCAAAAAGATTGTTTTGTTCAATGTCATCCAACTGATGATGGAATTCTCTCAAACTTCGAGTTCTCTGATTTTGAATTTCAGAGGACGGGTCTCTTCTTGAAGTTGAGTTATCCTGAGAATTTTCAGGTCGTCCTTGTACCTGCAATCTTGGAAGAGCAAGTTGAGGTATTCGCTGTCCTGAATTTTCTGTGTTTTCAGAACTGGGCAGCAATGGATTTTGACTGTCCATTTGTTGATTTTCAGATTCGTTCCAGAGTTGATTTTTCATAAATTTTACATCTCTGCTGAGAATTAGTTTCTTTGAAATTGGATTGTAAAGCCTGTAAGATTTAGATGTTTCACTGTATCCAGTAAAGATACATTTTTCACTTCTATCATCCAGTTTCTTCCTTAATTCAGAAGGTATGTGAGTGTATGTTATGCATCTGAATGTCCTTAGATGCGCAACATTTAGCTTTGTCCCACTCCATGATTCTTGAGGGACTTTCATCTTTAGACTTTTGGTTGGAGATCTCTTCAAGAGATAAGATGAGCATGCTACTGCTTCAGCCCAAAAAGTATTTGACAAACATTTCTCTTTGAGTAGGCTTCTTGCCATGTTCATTATTGTCTGGTTTTTCCTTTTAGCCACTCCATTCTGTTGTGGAGTATACGTGGCTATAGTTTGCATGATAATGCCTTGTGATTTGAAAAAACTTGCAAATTCGTTGGAGTTGTATTCTCCTCCTCCAACTGACCTGAGAGATTTTATATATTTTCCACTCTGTTTTTCAGCTTTTGTTTTGAATTCTTTGAATTTTGCAAAAGTTCCAGACTTGTGTCTGAGAAAACAGATCTAGATTTTCCTGCTAAAGTTATCAGTAAACGTTAGAAAATAAAATCTACCACCTATTGAATCTGTTTGCATTGGTCCACATAGGTGAGTGTGAACAAGTTCGAGATGTTGTTTGGCTTGAGTGAAGGACTGTGAAAAACTAGTTCTCTTATGTTTTCGAAGTATGCAAGACTCACATGGGGGATTTTTCTCTTTCAAGATATCATTGACCATGGAGTGATTTTTTCGACGACTTACACTCTGAAAGGGTAGATGTCCAAATCTTGTATGCCAAACCATAGTTTCATTGGGGGTGGATGCACTTTGTGCATATGTTTGGATCAAATTTGCAGTTCTGAGGGTAAGGGGAAACATCCTATTCTGAGTCATGTGGATTTCGTAAATCAATTTTCTGTTGGGGGTTTTATCATAAATCCTGCAAGATGCTCCCTCAAAAAGTACCTTATAGCCATGTTCAATGAGCTGTCCTACACTTAGTAGATTATGTTTCATATCTGGAACATGATAGACATTGTTTATGTCTTTCTTTACATTTTGTTTAGTAAGAATAGGTACAGTTCATTTTCCTTGAACTTTGACTAAGGAGCCATTTCCAAGTGTAATATCAGATGAAATTGAAGAATCAATGCATGAAAGTAAATCTTTGTTACCTGTCATGTGATTGTTGCATCCATTGTCCATCAACCAGAGATCTTTAGGTTGTTCTTCAGTCTTGTGGCATGAGAGAAACATACCTCCTGAGGTTTCTCCCGTATGATTTGACACATGTGTTCTGCCTGAGAGATGATCTGCTTGCTTCTTCCTGCATTCAAATTCATAGTGCCCATAATTTTTGCAGTAATAGTATTGTATGCTTGATTTTTCATTTGATCTTCTCCCTCTGCCTCTTTGAGGTTGGAAACTTTGATTCTAACTCTGTTGTCTGTGACCTTGGAAATTTTGATTCGGGATCTATTGTCTGTGTCCTCCACTAGATTAAGGGTTACTGGGACTTCTCCCTCTTCCTTGGTGACCTCTGACTCTCCCTTTTTTGAAAGATAATTGAGTTTTGAAGGCATTGGAGATTGACTCATCTGTGAGATGCAGTCTGGTCTCATGTGTCAACAGGGAACCAATTAGTTCATCTGTTGAAAAACGTGACAAATCCTTGGATTCAAGTATTGTTGTAACAACCATTTTGAATTTATTTGGTAGACTTTTGAGGATTTTCTCAACAATGCGTTGATCAGGGATGGCTTCAACAGTCAACCTGATCTGGTTTACGATTCCCATGAATCTGGTCATAAAATGATCCACATTTTCAGACTTTGTCATTCTTAAAGTCTCGAATTGCATCCTCAAGGTCTGTAGTTTGATTGTTCTGACCCTATCATTTCCTTGGTAGGTTGATTTAAGGATGTCCTAGGCCTGTTTTGAAGTACCAATGCCTATGATTTTTGAGAAAATCGAGTCATCCACTGAATTTTGAATTCAGAATTTGGCTTTATTCTCTCTCTTCCTTTGTGTTTCCTGAGCATTTCTCTGTGGGTTTGACATGGAGGCAAGGTCTGTTGAATCTGGTTCCACATATCCAAGATCCACTAGATCCCAACACTCTTGTGCTTGCAAGAAGGACCTCATTCGAAGAGACCAAAACTCATAATTCTTTCCAAGAAGAATCAGACCTTGAGTTGGTCCTAAATTGCTAGACGTGGCCATCTTTAAAGAATTTTACCAAAATAGAAAATAAATTTTTAGAAAATTTCGTATTTACCTGTTTCATGCACATAAACTAATTTCTTGCAATGACTTCGAAACTTTGCGATTTGGGATTTTGCGAGTCTCGACTTCGGCCTTTTGCACTTCGGGACTTCGGGACTCCTGTATACGAGTCCTCCAATGTCTTTGTCTCCACAACTCCCGGTCGTTGAAACGCCAAAAAATGCTTAACAACCCTATATTGGCCCTTAGCGTCCATTTATGTGACTACGAGTGTTGACCATGCGCCTAATCATTCAAGTGCTACCGACTTTTCGCGATTCAGGGAATTGTGGTGCAAGCACTTTGTCAGTTCTCTATTCCTCAATATGTCAAAATACGAAATATCCTGGCGCCTATCCTTCTTGAACGCCTTTTCGGGATTTCATGATTCGAGACTTCGCAAACCCTACTGCTCCAATTCTTGTCCCTTCGAACTTCCAATCTCTGAAAAACCGAAGTACAAAATTCCGAATTCCGAACTGCCAAAACTCCACTCATGCGGGAAATCAACGATTGTGAGCCTCCCCTGATCCGACGCCTCAGATCCTTTCAGGATTTCGTGGGTCAAGAGTTCTAAACTCTTACCCTTTGCATTCCCGGTAGCCAAAATGCCGAAATACTCCTTTCGGGGATTTCCCCAAAACCTCTACTGCTGCCACGTGTCCTCCTTGTGGACGGTCCCGATGTTTTCGGGAATTCGTGAGCCAAGAATTATTGTCTCCCGACTCTTCCTCCTTGATCT
This sequence comes from Picea engelmannii, assembly GCA_009831015.1. Taxonomy (NCBI): domain Eukaryota; kingdom Viridiplantae; phylum Streptophyta; class Pinopsida; order Pinales; family Pinaceae; genus Picea; species Picea engelmannii. Next base: position 175,315 of record ML781260.1, read on the forward strand.
CCCGGTACCCGAAACCCCGATAGATTTAGATCTCCTTTCATGATTTCATGAATCGGGACTTCTTGTCTCACGACTCCTGCCTCCTTGATCTCTTGGTACCCAAATTCTCGGTAGATATAGATCTTCGACACCTGTCCTCCAAAATGGATGGCTCATGATCCTTTTGGGATTTCACGGATTGCAAAGTCGAAGGAATCCACCTCTTTTTGTTGAGACAAGGTTTAAAACTCACGAACCTTTCCTAGATCCGACGGCTTACATACCTTAGTGCTAGATCTGACGGTTTAGATCTTTCTTCCTTTGCTTTGATTTAGTGGCTCTCAAGCCACCGAGCTCCAGATCCAATGGTCTGGATTCCTTCGGGATTTCACGAATCGGGACTTCGCGAGATAGAAACTTCACGACCCCTTGCTGCTCCAAGTCCCAAACTCCGAAATGCCAAAATTTTACCCTGCGATTTCAGGATTTCACGATTCAGATATTATTCGGTGCGCTTCAGAGGACTAAACCTCATGCAATTTTCCCCGGATCTGATGACTATCGATCCTCTGTGCAAAATCTGACAGGTGAAAATCATTTTCCTTTTCTGCACTCTCGTCGTCCTTTATGAAGTGGATTAACGCCTAAGATATGTTAGAAGGAAAGATCTTACGCCTACGCCTGTCTGTCCTTTGCTCCTTTAGCGTGTTCTTTGCTGCTTCTGCAAATAGTTTCTCTTGAAGAAGGAAGTTCGTGAATCTTTCACGAATTCTTTGAATGTTTTTTCCCTTTGCAACAATCTTTCACTAATTTGAAAGAATTTCACGAGATCTTTAGATGTTTCTACCTTCTGCAGTAATATTTCATGAATTTGAAATAATTTCATGAGATCTTTAGATGTTTCTTCCTTTTACAACTCTTCTTCATGAATCTTTCATGAATCTTTAACTATTCACGATTCTTTATTGTTTGTGCCTTCTGCAATTTTTGCTTCCTCACACTTTCTATCTGCAACGATCTTTTGAGCGGATTGACGAACTCCTCTCCAAGCCTTGTGAAGAAACTATGTCCTGTGCTCTCATTGTCGATTTAAGCTGTGCGCTTCTTAGGATCGGGCTTCTCTCCAGAATGTGTGAAGAGGCTTACATATAAAGCTCTGATACCATGATAAAATAAGAAGCAGAGAATACAGAGAGAAAGAGCAGAGAAAAAATAATATTTAGTATATTAGGTATGTAAGGACAAGAGTACAATGAGAAAAGGGAAAATAGTTGAGCTAAATAGGCTCAAGAAAATCGAGAACATCAACAAATGATTGTACAACTAACCAGGACAACTAGTAGTGTACACTGTTGAGGCTACATTATATTTAACACACATGAAAACAATATGTCTTCTTTTTTTAGGCTGGGTCTTATTTGATTCAACATTGACCATGAAGAACATAATGGGATGGCCTTCGCTGTGGCGGGCATGGTATTGTATAATTGGGCAGTGGATAAAGAAAAACAAGCCTCTTCCAAAACTTTACCCATTTCACTTATAAAAGATATTTCTGATGAGAAAGCAAATCCACTGAAGGGCAGGTTTGAAATGTAATCCACAAAGGGTATGGAGTTTGGCGGAGAAACAAAATTATGATGAGTTAATCCAGCGTTCCCAGAGCAACTTTTATTGAGAAAATTAAACCAGTACATCTGCTAGCTTTAGGTTCTTTGATGTCAGATAGAAAGCTCCTTATGCTGGCTATTTTCTTACTAATGAATCAAATTATTTTTTACCGTCAACAACGTAGTATGGGGATGATGTTACATTGGCAATAATAAACAATGGTGACAATACACAATTCTTGTATTGCCAACAACATACTATGGGGTTTTTTGTTACATTGGCAAGAATAAACAATGGTGACTTCACACAATGGTTGTTTATACCTGCACCATATTTTTTGGTACTTGACGTTGGTCTATTTTTCAAGTTGCAAGTCTCTTTTCCATCTTGTTTTCTTTTAATAAATCTTGCACATAAATTTTACAGAAATCGTCATTCTTTTGGATATAGTTAATACTCTACGTTGACAGAGATTTCTGTGTCGCATGGTGGTCTACTATAGATCTGTTCTTAGTCTTTGATTTACCTGTTCTTAGTCTTTGATTTATGACAGAGATATCAAGTCAACATTGATGTTATATTTTTTTGGTGATGGTATTAAATTGACAAAATATTATTAACTAATCTTAATATTCTTTTTTACGCTGAAAGGCATACACCTATTGACAATGGGCATATTTAATGATCTTTTAACCACAAATTTCAATCCTATTGTTATCAATTGAATATGTTGGCATATTCTTAGTCATCCTTCCAAATCAATGAATGAGATCTCATATTCATAACTTTCTAGCATTTCTAAAGGCGTCAGTTAACCTATTTAGTTTTGAACATTTACTTAATATGATTAAGAAATCACTGTTTAACCATCTAATTGCCACGTTCAAATAATTAACAAACTTACTTGAAATTACAAATTTACTTCACTTCCTAAGATGGCAGCCACATCCATTCCTTTAATATTCTTCCTATGGCAACTGCATCCATTCGTTTCATATTCTTCCTACGATGGTAACCCCATCCATCCTGCTTTTTATTGCGGCTGGTTTCTCATGTCCATGATAAAGAGTGTAGCACGAAGAGACACAGGTGCGAGCAAAATGCTAAGAAAAATTAATGCATGCAGCTTGCCAAACGAGGACGAGATTGACACAAAATCCAGGATAAGCATATGCATACCCGTGACTATGGAAATTCCGTAGGAAATTGCCACCAAGAATGGCCTTTGCATTTGTGCCATTTCCTTTTGGTCTGCCCCTACAATGACGAGCACCGAGAGGAATCAAACCATGGCAGGAACCCCGATATTCAAGAGCAGGATAAGGGATTCGGTGCAGGGAGCTATTGTGGTCTGGATAGAGGTGTAAACTACTGTGCTCAGCCCCATGTAACTGGTGGAGAGCCCCAACGTGAATCCTCTCTCGCTCGCAAAGTTTCGAATGCAGATCAGGTACCTTACCGTGTTGAACCAACAGTGATAAGTGTGTGATATCTGTGCTTATATATCTTACTGTACGTATATCTCATTATATATATGTCAACATATACATTTTGTGCAACTTTTGTACATATACTGACAAAGGGATCTCTGCGCATAAACGTCCCACTGTATATATATCTTATGCTCTTGGAATATACTGAAGAACCCATTTTCTACTTGACACTTATCCCTTATCTAATACAAAATTACAAATCTTTATAAACCTCAGGTGCAATTGCAATTAATGTTGGGAATCATTCTCAGTCTCAATGAATTTCAATTTTCACCCACCTGCCAGTATGCCAAGGGAGAGATCTTCCAAACCAGCGAGAGCCACTAGACACCATAGCCTAGAAACCCCAAGCAGTGGGTGATCAGGAGCACATTCGACATAGGTAAAGAAAGAGAAGCGATGCCTGATAACCAGCCCATCGCCTTGCCTAGATTAGAGGCCACTGCAATATTGTTGAGATGGACCTGGTCGATGTCTAATACTTCCTTCAGAACCAAGAAATAATCAGAGAAAGAAATCGAAGTTGGTTCCATGGATTACCTGCATCCTGCATCCATACGATAGCGACGAAGCCCATCCATCTGAATTCTTTTGTTCCACTTTTCATTTTCTAGGCGAGCCCGGCGTTCACCAGCAACAAGTTTGCGGTTGTGCTAGTAATATTGTTTGTCAATCTGCAGCTTAGTGCAAGATGCATTATTTATTTAATGTTATTATTCTTTATTGTGTATTATGTTATTGTTTTATGATATGAGAAAAATTATTCAATAAAGAACATTCAAATTGATTTAATTTAAATTTGAGATTGGGGATCAACAAGATTTTTAAGAAAGGAAAAGAAAAGAGATATCACTACATGATGGACCATTTGGCTGTGATGTCTACTCATTGAAGGCATTTAAGCTCCTTATCATACACAATATTTGTATAATGATGAAGAGAAGAATAAGAGAATAACATAAAGACAATATTAGCTAAGCACAGATCCTTTATGAAAGGAGAATTTAGATGTGTCTGAACAATAAATAATGATAAATGGGAAATCTTATAATAGATCTACTGCATCAAGAATCTATCGATCAAAGGCAAATTTTAATAATTAAAATATGCAATACATTCAAACAAGATGAAGAATAGAAAATAATACATAGAATTTAGATGTTAACAATGATAAATAGGTAATCTTACATCAGATACGCATCAGGAATCTATCAATCAAAGTAAAATTTTAATCCTTAAAATCAACAATATGTTCAAACAAGATGGAGAATAGAACAAATAATATAGAAGACAAATATGATGAAACACTCATATGAATCTTCAATAACATACAATTTACATCCACATGCCCCTCCGGCTTATAAACTGAAATATACAGTCATCAACATTTCTCAAAACCTCCTCGAATCTTGGGCCGAACCCCCTCCTCCTTTCTCATATCATTCATCTCGTGTATTTATAATCAAAACAATAGACATGTCTTGCTTCTTGGGCACCTCTTCTCCAGTGTCATGTATTCTCTTTCCTGTCTTGTTCCTTCTGTTAGAAGGAAACTATGGTCAGTATGGGCCTACACGAAAAACTTTCCTCTCTGGTACTTCAGGATGACAATTTTTGGTCTCCTCGGATAGACCCTCCATGCTTCCATTTAAGGGGGTAGTCGATTTTTCAACCACCTATCCTTCTTTCATTAACTAATTTCTCCTTGGGATCAGGATGAGGCCTTATGCCTAGCTTGTCGCAACGCATTTCTATTGGATTAGGCCCTATATAAGAAATGAATGCGGAAGTTAACAAGGGAGGTTGGGATCCACACTGTTCTGACCCCCACAATCCACTACCAAGTGCCATGTACCTCTTTAGCTATACTATGGTTTTGAATGAGGGACTGCTCTAAGATTTTAGCGTTTGAACACTTTCTGTCCCCGCAATGAAGTGTGGTAGTCGATCTTGCCACAACCCACAATCTAGGAACGCCCTTCTTTTGTTGTCATGCACTTCTCTCTGATGGACCCTACATCAACACATGATTGTGGAAGTTGCGAAGGGAGGTTTGGGTCCACTCTGCTTCGACCCCTACAATTCACCACCAACTTCCATGTACCTCTTCCGCTATACCATGGTTTCGATTACGGGACTGCTCTAAAATTTTATTGTTTGAGCATGTTTTGTCCTGGCAATGAAGTGTCATCATCGATCTCTTGCAATTTTCAATCTGGGTAACCCGGTGATCTGGGTAACCCAATTTTGGTGCTTGGGAGCTTTGAATGTTGACCAAGAATATCTCCCAGAGGACGAACTCCTGAATCTGACGTGGTGGCCTGACATCATGTGTTGTCACAACTACTGATCAATGAGTGCCATGTGTCTTCGACACTTCAACACTTCAACACTTAGAGATTTAGGAGTTTTGGATTGTGAAGCATGAAAAACTCTCGGAGTGGTAAGGGCCCAGAGTGATGTCGTAGCCTGAAATGAATTCCACATGTCCTTGGTGGATAAGTTCCATTTGTTGAGTTGAAAAACAACTGTGGAGTGGTAGTGCCTGAAGTGATGTGGAAATCTTACGTCACTTCGGGACTTCAGCTCTTCTAGACTTCGGGATGTTTGGATCGAAATCTCTCGAAGTAACTCTCTCCCGATTGACATGGAAACCTCTCGTTACTTTGGCACTTAGAGCTTTGGGAGCTTTTGAACGCAGGCATGAATATCTCTCGAAGTGACTTTCTCCCGGTTGACATAGAAGTCTCTCATTATTTTGAGACTTCAAGCTTCGGGAGCTTTTGAATGCGGTCATGAATATCTTCTGAAGTGACATTCTTCTGGTTGACATTGCAACCTCTCGTCACTTTAGGACTTCGACACTTCTGTCTAATCGTTAATCCTTGCGATACTTTGAAACTTTGAATGCATGAGAGCTGCTAATATGAACTACACATGGGATCTCCATCGTTGAAAATTAAACCGCTCTATTTGCTTTTATTTCAAGCCCAAAATGGACTGCTCTCAATGTTTGATTTTGCTCATAGTTGTTCCCTGCGCATACAACATACTTTATCGGCCTCACTTTATCAACTAGAAGAGAAAAAACTTATAGGAAGGTATGCAGAAAAGAGAGAGACTTGACAGAGATGTATACCTAGGTTCTAACAATAACTACATATGACCCATGAAAACACTATGTGCTAACATTTGGCTCCATAGGGGATTGCATGCTCCTTGTGAGATGCCAAGAAAAAACAACTTCAGTGTCTTATCCTAGGGCTATGGGGTCACTTATTCAAATACTAAAAACAAACTGAAAACTAAAAATCTTGCACACAGGCTTATTTATATACAAGCCCTACTGTAAATGACCTTTACAATGCTCAGGTGAAAACAAACTTCCACCATAGCCACCCAAAATGTTTGGTATTATCATTCTTCTTTTCACTACAAATGATCCATAAAGTTAAGGGAATTATGACAGCAGAATGAAAACATGTTTTGGAACACTGAAAATACCTCCAAGTGATGATAAGATCATTGCTTTGCAGACTCTAATGCTTTTGGAAAGTCCAACTCCATATATATCTCCATAGGGTCATAAAAGTTATAATAAGGCATTCTAAACTGGTAAAAAGTTACCTCCTTTATTTCATCATTGCTTGGTTTGATGTTCTCAATGTGTACAGGTGGATAAAGGATTGATCCATGCTTGCTAATCCAAGGTGATATTTGCTCATTTATAAGTTTGGACATGAGATAAGTTGCACATTTAGCTCTTCCTTTTCTCCTTCATGTCTTTCCCAAGGATCAGATTCATAATTATCATATACAAGAACCATGCTACGAGGTTCCAAAAAAGTTGTGAAACAACTACGCTATTCATCATCTTCGTTGGGATATTCATCAAAAATTGTTTTTTCTAGGTGAATATTTGAAATAACTTCTTCATCATAAGCAGGGCTGCCAAAAACATTTGTTTCAAGAACAAAAATATCCTATGCATTTTTTTTATAAGATAAACAAACAAAATATGCCTTCAATTATGAAAATCTAGGAAAAAAAAGAAAGGAAAATTCCTTCGATTTTTTAACTAGCTTATCATTTATCTCAGCTTTATAGTCAGGAGAAATATCTACTGATGTATACACATTCTATTCGACATCAGAATATTCAAAAGAGACATGTTGATCTTCATAAACATTTAAAAAAACATATACATACGATATGATGCGAGATGTTTCTATGTTATTTATATCATAATGAATACCATTCAACACCTGTTCATATGTCAGAAGATTGTTTTTTGTCTTTGATGTCAACCCTAGTCATTGGTTTTGGACCCCAAGATTGATGAGGGTATTTGGACATGAAGGACAATGCACATGCATATACAACACCCATGGATGGATAATATACATCATGTTGTTTCGGGTGGTAGGTGTCACGTCATGTGGATCCTCATGGTTGAGGAGAAATTAATTTTTGAAGATGGCAAAGTGAATTGAAGAAAGAAATATAGGTCAGTTGTGAAGATAATTAAAGAAAAGAATTACAAATTAAGAAAGTGTCAGGTTGTCCCTAATGTTAAAAGGAAGTGGCATAAAGGGTATAAATAAATCTCATTATACATTCATTTTTTAACACACACAAATTTGTTAATGAACAATGAGATATAAGTCAAATTTCTGAGGAAATATGAAGTAAAGAAGGCCGAATTTCAAGGGAGGATGAAGTCTTTTGGTGATGTGTTCTAAGGTATGTTATTTACATGTCATCTTACCATTTTCTCTATAAATTTGTTTCTAAAATGGTTCATATGGTGCAATTTGTAGGCTACTGAGAAGACATATCTAGTTACCTGCGGTAAAAATTTCATCTCTTTATTCACTATAATGTTGGATATACACTCTGTGGAAGATAACATTTTTGACTAGTCATGAAGCTAGTCATAAATAAGTGTTTCAGGAAAAACAGTAATAACGTCTTCATAGAGAGTCCAAATGAAGTGAGACCAAATTCATTGGAAAGGGTACGGGTTGTAGTTTCCTGTGTATAAATTTCATAATCCGATGTTGAAAATTGAATGTGGGGCATGTTGTACAAGCTCACTCTCCTAAATAAACCATAATTGAATAAGATCTACCATTTTCTCTATAACTCCTTTTTTGGGAGGATTCAAGGAGTGAAACTTGGAGGATTTTCAAAGAATCAATTGAATAATATTATCTACAGGATTAGAGTATTCCAAGAAGTGAATAATTGCAGAAGTTGAAGAATTCTTAGGAAGCATTATCAGATTCTATGTGATGGTTGGTTGATGGTGATAATTTAATGTAAAGTTTTATTATCTCTCATATATTTTTGGGTGGAAGGAAGGGGCAAGGATGGAGAGGTAAACCCTCTCTTGATGTTGGAGGATTGTATCTTTCTTTTGGAGGTTTATCCCTCCCTTTATATTTGGAAGTTGTAGCTACCTTTGAAAGTCATTACTTGCCTTGAACAATAACTATTGATTATTTCTCATATATTGTGCATGGTGTATTATTTTGTATTGGTGTAACTCTTCTACTATTGTTCATTTCTCATTGGATAAAATTTAATATATAATCTGGTTGAACGATAAGTTGAACAAGTTTTTAAATTGTACTTGATATTGATTCACCCCCCTCTAAGTATCAACAATTGGTATTAGAGCAGGTTCCCTTCAGAACAATTTAACCACTGAAGGAAAATCTTGAGCAGAGATGGATTAACATGAGCACATTTCAAATGGGATTCAAAGATTTTATGGAAGTAATTATTCATACTAGAGTGATAGAGTGAAAACTTACCTAACATCTTTGGGAGTAGACATTTGGTACTCAGTTGTAAATGTCTATGTAATCCCAAATAATGCTCCAACCGATCTAAATGAGAAGAATCTTATGATTTGTAATTCAAAATCAAGACATGTTATTCTAGTATAATTGGCACCAACCATTTCTAGTAAAGCGATGGGATGCAACACTGCTAAATATGTATGGTACAAACTCAAGAGTATCTATGAAGGTGATCCAAAAATTAAGCAGGTCCAACTTCAACGACATAGAGCTGAATTTGAAAATTTGAGGGATGAAAAGGAAGATATTTAAACCTATTTTCTTAGATTTGATGAAGTTGTTAATCCTATCACAGGATTAGGTGAAGAGCTCAACGAATCCTTGGTTGTACATAAAGTGTTGTGATCACTTCTCTTGAAGTATGATTCTAAGGTCTCCGTCATTGAAGAAACTAGGGACTTGACCAAAATGACAATGGATGTATTACATGGGTCTCTTATAGCACATGAAATGAGAACAGGTACAAAAATTGACCAACCAAACAATGAAGCATCTTTTAAATCCATAAATAAGACAAAATACAAGGATAATGACCTTGATGAAGAAATAACAAATTTCGTAAGAAGGGTCCAGAAGGAAACTGGAAGAGACAAAGGTAAGTCTCCTCTCAAATTCTTTAAATGTGGTAGAATAGGACATATTTATGAAAAATGCTACTATAAAAAGAGAAGTCTCAACAATGAAAAGAGATTCCACTCCAAGGATAATGACATCTCCTCAGATGAGAGTGATGAAGAAGATAATGATGGAGGAGAAGTCCTCTCCATAACCCAAGAAACCCATGATGATTATCACAAGAGTTTTAAAGAATAAGAAATCATTTCTGAAGAAGATTCAGATGAAGAAACCAACCTTGATTCCTTTTGGGGATGCAAAGACAATGCAAATAGTGTACAAGAAGATGAAAATCTTGAAAAGTTGAAGCATGTTGAAATTGAAAATAGAAATCTTAGAAACACAAACATAATACAAAAATGGGAATTGAGTGGTTGTGAAGAAGATAATTACAAGCTTGAAGGAACAATTAGAAGATTATGAGAAATTGAAAGCATAATTGGATCACACAAAAGGGGATCTATTATTGATAATAGAAAAGTTGAAGACGTTCGAAAAAAACACTAAAAAACTAGATGAGATCCTTGGGAGTCAAAGATCTCCAAATGACAAGACAAGACTGGGATATAATGACATTTTGAAGACAACAAAACAAGAGAAGGAAGATTAAAATGATGAAACCAAAACTCCAGATCAAGTTGAACAACAAGAAAAAAGACTAGAATTCTGAAGGAATGAGACATCAAAAATATCCTCTCCCATCAGGCATGAAAGAAATCATTATGAAGGAAACTACAGATGAATATATTGTGAACCCATATGGACCACACCACAAATAAGATCACTTACTCCCAGGTATCAAAATTTCTTTCTTGGACATTGTTATACTTGTAGAAATTGTGGACACAAGGCCATCAATTGTAGAATCAATGAAAGGAATAACTACACAAGCTACATGAATGGTGAAAATAGTAGATAGAGAAATGTTTATAGACCTGTCAACATAAAATATAATCCATTTGACCCATTAATGGATCAAAATATTGTATGCTACAAGTGCAATAATCTTGGTCACAAAGAACGATATTGGAGAGAGATGAAAGAAGATAATACTATGCCAAATGTCCCTATACCAACTACAACATGGAAAAGGAAATAAATTCCACACAATGAAAAATGTTGAATAGAATTGGTCACTAGAGAATGAAAATAAGAGGATGAATGGTTCATAGACAGTGGGTGCTCATCTCATATGACCGGAGATCAAAAACAATTTGCCATCTTGAAGAAAAAAGGTGGAAATGTTTCATCTGGAGATGACTCATCTACCAAAGTACTTGGAAAATGAACTATAAATCTTGGAAGTGAAAATGTAAAAGCAAGAAAAGTCCTATTGGTTGAATATCTCAAGCATAATCTTCTCAGTGTTAGAAAAATATGTGATCAAGGATACACTCTTACGTTTGACTCCCAAAAATGTAAAATCAAAGAAAATAACTCAGGAAGATTGGTTGTAACTATAACAAGAAGACTGAAAAAGATATACATCCTAGACATGAAGAAGAAAGAGAATACAAAATCCACACAAAAGTATTCCAAGGAAGAAAAATTCCCAAAGACAAAAAATAATGATGAAGTATTATTGAGCGCCACATGTTCAGGGGGGGCAACCCCAAAGAAGAAGATCACCTTATTCCATTGAACTTAGAGGGAACAACCCCACCCTTTGTCATTGATGTCAAAGGGGGAGAGAAATTGGGATCATGATGACAGGGGGAGCATGAGTGTTTCCATCAATGACAAAGAGGGAGATTGTTGGAAGATTGGTTGTTGTTATTGATCTGAACCCTAGTCATTGGTTTTGGACTCCAAGATTAATGAAGATATTTGGACATGAAGGAAAATGCACATGCAGATACAACACCCATGGATTGATATTATACATCATGTTGTTTTCGGTGGTAGGTGGAACATCACTTGGATCCTCATGGTTGAGGAGAAATTAAATTTTGAAGATGACAAAGTGAATTTAAGAAGCAAGTAGAGGCTGACCCTAAAGATAATTAAAGAAAAGAATTACAAAATAAGAAAGTGTCAAGTCATCCATAATGTTAAAAGGAAGTGACATAAAGAGTATAAATACATCTCATTATACAATCATTTTTTAACACACAGAAGGTTGTTAATGAACAATGAGATATCAACCGCATTTTAGAGGAAATCTGAAGTAAAGAAGGTCGAATTTCAAGGGAGGATGAAGCCTTTTGGTAATGTGTTCTAAAGTATGTTATTTACAAGTCATCTTACCATTTTTCGCTATAAATTTGTTTGTAGAACGATTCATATAGTGTAATTTGTAGTCTATTGAGAAGACATATCTAGGTACCTGTGGTAAAACTTGTATCTCTTTATTCACTATAATGTTGGAGATACACTATGTGGAAGATACGGTTTTTGACTAGTCGTGAAGCTAGTCATAAATGTATGTTTCAGGTAAAATAGTCTTAACGTCTTCATATAGAATCCAAATGAAGTGAGACAAATTGCACTAGAAAGAGTACGAGTTGTAGTTTCCTGTGTATAAATTTCATAATTTGATGTTAAAAATTGAGTGTGGGGCATGTTGTAAAAGTTCGCTCTTCTGAATAAACCAGAATTGAATAAGGTCTGCCATTTTCTCTATAACTCCTTTTCTGGGAGGATTCAGGTAGTGAAACTTGGAGGAGTTTCATATAATACATTGAATACATTATCTACAAGATCAGAGTATTCCAAGAAGTGAAGAATTGTAGAAGTTGAAGAAATCTCAGGAAGCATTATCAGGTTCTATGTGATGGTTGGTTGATGGTGATAATTTAATGTAAAGTTTTATTATCTCTCATATATTTTTGGGTGGAAGGAAGGGCCAAGGATGGAGAGGTAAAACCTCTCTTGATATTGGAGGATTATATCTTCCTTTCCGATGTTTATCCCTCCCTTTATATTTTGAAGTTGTAGCTACCTTTGGAAGTCATTACTTCCCTTGAACAATAACTATTGATTATTTCTTATATATTGTGCATGGTGTATTGTGGTGTATTGGTGTAACTCTTCTACTATTTTTCGTTTCTCATTGAATATAATTGAATATATAATCTGGTTGAATTATAAGTTGAAAAAGTATTTAAATTGTACTTGATATTGATTCACGCCCCTCTCAGTATCAATAATTGGTATGAGAGGAGGTTGCCTTCAGAATATTTTAACCACTGGAAGGAAAATTGTGATCAGAGATGGATGAACATGAGCAAATTTCAAACGGGATTCAAAGATCTTATGGAAGAAATTATGCATACTGGAGTGATAGAGTGGAAACTTACCTAACAACTTTGGGAGTAGACATTTGGTACTCAGTTATAAATAGCTATGCAATCCCAAATAATGCTCCAACTGATCCAAATGAGAAGAATTTTATGAGTTGTAATTCAAAAGAGAGAAAAGTTATTCTGGGAGAATTGGCACCAACCATTTCTAGGAAAGTGATGGGTTTTAGGACTGCTAAATAGGTATGGTACAAACTCAAGAGTATCTAGGAAGGTGATCCAAAAGTTAAGCAGGTCAAGCTTCAATGACATAGAGTAGAATTTGAATTTTTTATTGATGAAATGGAAGATATTGCAACCTATTTTCTTAGAGTTGATGAAGTTGTTAATCATATTAGAGGATTAGGTGAATATCTCAATGAATCCTTGGTTGTACAAAAAGTGTTGAGATCACTTCTCTTGAAGTATGATGCTAAGGTATCTGCCATTGAAGAAACTAGGGACTTCACCAAAATGACAATGGATAAATTACATCGGTCTCTTATCGAATATGAAATGAGAATATGTACAGAAAGTGACCAACCAAACAATGAAGCAACCTTTAAAGCCATAAATAAGACTAAATACAAGGATAATGACCTTGATGAAGAAATGACAAATTTTGTAATAAGGGTGCAGAAGGGAACTGGAAGATACAAAGGTAAGTCTCATCTCAGATGCTTTAAATGTGGTAGAATAGGACATATTCCTGAAAAATGATACTATAAAAAGAGAAGTCTCAACAATAAAAAGAGATTCTACTCCAAGGATGATTACATCTCCTGAGATGAGAGTGAAGAAGAATATAATGATGGAGGACAAGTCCTCTTCATAACCCAAGAAACCCAAGATGATGACCACACGAGTTCTAAAGAAGAAAAAATCATTTCCGAAGAAGATTCAGAGGAAGAAACTAACCTTGATTCCTTTTGGGAATACAAGGACAATGCAAAGAGTGTACAAGAAGATGAGAATCTTGAAAAGTTGAAACCTGTTGAAACTGAAAATAACAAGCTTAGAAACACAAACATAATACTAAAAGGTAAATTGAGTAGTTGTGAAGAAGAGAATTACAAGCTTGAAAATACCATTGACGGCTTGAAGGAACAATTAGAAGATTATGAGAAATTGAAAGAAAAATTAGATTACAAAACAGGGGGGATACTATTGACAATAGAAAAGTTGAAGAAGTTCAAAAAAGCACTGAAAAATTAGATGAGATCCTTAGCAGTCAAAGATCTCCAAACGACAAGACAAGACTAGGATACAATAATAGTTTGAAGACAACAAAACAAGAGAAGGTAGATGAAAATGATGAAACCAAAACTCTAGAACAAGTTGAACAACAAGATAGAAGACTAGAATTCATAAGGAATGAGACATCAAGAAGATCCTCTCCCATCAATTATGAAAGCAATCATTGTGAAGGAAACTACAGAAGAATATATCATGAACCCAAATGGACCACACCACAAAGAAGATCACTTACTCCCAAGTATCAAAAATTCTTTCTTGGACATTGTTATACTTGTGGAAATTTTGGACACAAAGAAATCAATTGTAGAATCAATGAAAGGAATAAGTACGCAAGCTACATGAATGTTGCAAATAGTAGATATGGAAATGTTCGTAGACCTTTCAACATAAGTTATAATCCATTTGACCCATTAATGGATAAAAATAATTTATGCTACAAGTGCAATAATCTTGGTCACAAAGCACAAGATTGCATAGAGATGAAGGAAGATGATCTCGTGCCAAATGTACCTATACCAACTACAACATGGAAAAGGAAGGAAATTCTACACAATGAAAATTGTTGAATAGCATTGGTTGCTAAAGAATGCAAAGAAGAAGATGAATGGTTCATAGACAGTGGGTGCTCATCTCATATGACCGAAGATCAAAGAAAAATTGTCAGCTTGAAGAAAAAGGGTGGAAATGTTGCATTTGGAGATGACTCATCTACCAAAATACTTCGAAAAGAAGTTGTAAAGCTTGGATGTGAAAATGTAAAAGCAGAAAAAGTTCTATTGGTTGAAGATCTTAAGCATAATCTCTTCAGTGTCAGAAAAATATGTGATGAAGGATACACTCTTAGGTTTGACTCCCGAAAATGTAAAATCAGAGAAAATAACGCAGGAAGATTGGTTATAACTAGAACAAGAAGACCGGAAAACATATACATCCTAGACATAAAGAAGAGAGAATACAAAAGCCACAAAAAAGGATTCCAAGGAAGAAAAAGTCCCAAGCACCAAAAATAAGGATGAAGTATTATTGAGTTCCACATGTTCAAGGGGAGTAGCCCCAAAGAAGAAGGTCACCTTATTCCATTGAAATCAGGGGGAGCAACCCCACTATTTGTCATTGATGTCAAAGGGGGAGAAAAATTGGGATCATGATGACAGGGGGAGTATGAGTGTTGCCATCAATGACAAAGGGGGAGATTGTTGGCATTGATGTCAACCCTAGTCATTGGTTTTGGACCCCAAGATTGATGAAGGTATTTGGACATGAAGGACAATGTAAATTCACATACAACACCCATGGATGGATAGTATACATCATGTTGTTTCAAGTGGTAGGCGGAACTTCACTTGGATCCTCATGGTTCTCATGGTTGAGTAGAAATGAATTTTTGAATATGACAAAATGAATTGTAGAAGAAAGTACACGTCCGCCCGGAAGATAATTAAAGAAAAGAATTACAAAAAAAGAAAGTGTGCGGTCGTCCCTAATGTTAAAAGGAGGTGACATAAAGGGTATAAATGCATCTTATTATACATTTATTTTTTAACACACACAAGTTTATTAATGAACAAGGAGATATAAGTCAAATTTCAAAGGAAATTTGAACTAAGTGTATTTATTTCTATGAGATGCCTTGGCTATTGGTTTGGATTTTTTAAGCTTAGTTTCCCACTTTATTCACGTTACCCTCTTCTTTTGTCGGATGATAACTCTTGATATACATTGAAAGTTTCCACCATCGAAGACGATTTCTGGTAGTATTTATGTTGGACTAACCGCCACAACTCTCGTGGACTAGGGGTGTTGGACTAACCGCCACACCTCTCCTGGACTAACCACTATGCTAGGAACATGGGAATAACCGCCCACTCAAGGTGATGTTGCTGATTTGGAAGTTTACTAACACCTGCGGGCTTTGGTGTAATAGCAAATCTTAACGTGGTATGAGAGCCTTGGCCCAGGTTCAATTCCTCGTTAGGTCAGAGGGGAGGTGGGGTGAAGACAAAACTATGTGAATATCAAGAAATGTGACTATGAGGAAGAGTTAAATAGTCCAGATATTCTGAATTTCATAGCCTGGAAGAGGCGCCTATACGCTTCTACTACTTGCTTCAAGATTCACGATCCGGGACCAGGATTGTAGTTTTCCTTCCGTGTATGTTACAGTATGAGTTTCAAAAAAAAATCCTCGTTGTGAAATGGGGGAGTATGGGAAATTAATGTGGTTAGCTTGGTGGGAATCATCATGGCTAACAAGCAAGTGATGTCTGATAGAGGATATAACTTCAGATTTGGTGAGCAATTCTATTTACGTTCATCTGTAATCGGGAAATTAATATATGTTTCTCTATATTGGTAATGTCATCTTTCATTTCTGGTGTTTTAAGGAATTCATATAATATGTTGTCTGGAACTAGTTAAAGGAATTCATATAATGTTTTGTGCACTGGAGAATTCATATAATTTGTTGTCTAGCACTGGTGAACGAAATGCATATGTTGTTTTGTCGAGGATTGGAGAAAGTGTTAAGTACAATGTTAGTTTTTCGAGTATATATTCATCTTAATGTTTTGTATAGAGTTGGAGATTTCATATAATGTGTTGTATGGCATTGGTGAATGAAATTTATATAATTTGTTCTGTGGCATTGGTGAATGAAACTCATAAAATGTGTTGTCTGGCTTTGTTGAACGAAATTTCATATAATGTTTTGTCTGACATTTGTGAACGAAATTCGTATAATGTTTTGTCGAAGATTGTAGAAAGTATTAAGTGTAAAGATTGTTAATTTCTTTAGTACAGATTCATTTTAATTTTAGATCTTAAAACCTTCGAGAAAGGGATAAGAAAACGAGTCCAAAGTTTGAACATGTGCTTTTCTCCGCATCGTCTAAACACCTCGCTTCTTTCTATAGAATAAGAATACCTCTCTTCCCAAAAACAAAGATATGTCTATAGCAGCCTGCATACACTCTTCAGATATAACATCTTCTTGAAGGACTGCAAATGATAATTATTTGCATAGATCGTTCTTAACCATGAATAAGGCCATTTAATCTTAGGGATATCAGTTTAATGAAATCTCCCCACCAAGGGTTAAAGAAGCTAGATTTCTTTGGGGGCAATTAGGATTTAACAAATATCAATGTTACGAAGATCTTGAATACCAACCAGTCAAACCCCTACTGGTTTGATCGATATGTTATTAGCTGAAATGGAGGAATTTGTAATGGGAATTTTGTAACTTTTGTTTTGGCTCTATGCGCCCTTATTTGTGATCTGGTATATCGAAAGGGTATAGCTATGAAATTCTGATCATGCGAGAACATGTTTGGTGACAGAGATGTTACAACTCGCTGAATATCTTGTATATAAGATTATGATTTAAACAATAGGGCATTCTACTGACAGTTTGCATATTTTAATCTTATACAGCTACAACCTTAACTGATTTTCACTAGGAAAGTCCACTGCTAATAAGCACGTCCCCTTCTGGTATCTCTTCTGGTTTTCTATTGTTGCAAACCTCTCCATAGTTGGCATGAACTCCAGTCTAATGTTAAACTCCGTGGGATTATACCAGGTCAGTAAGAGTACAATCTGTTTATTTGATTTTCGATAGTCACAAGGTATCTAGATCTTTCATCAATTTTGTGAAAAACGAAGGTCAATCGGGGTTCTGGATTCAGCAATTACAAATACCAAACACCAACACACAACAACTCTCGAATCACGAAAATGAGAATGGAATATAGGACCGGTGCTTTTCGGGTTTCAGGGTTTGCAAACCCTTGATACAAAATAAAGCGCAACTCCAACAAATAATTTTGGGATAAATGTAAAACAGATTCCCAATCGGTAAAAACAAGAAATCACTGCATTTGTTCAAAAACGAATTTTTATCAAGAGATAAAATGAGCTTACAAAATGAGTAAAATATAAATGAAGAGAAAACCTCCAAACACAGAATAATCAATTCAATTCAAGAATTTCTTTCAAGCTATCTCATAGATTTACAATTTCGACTCTGGTATTTAAACACAAAAAATTGCCCCTTCGATCTTCTAAAGGATTTTAATCAAGGTGGTGATGGTGTCTTGTGGTGTGCAAAGGTTAAGGCGGCCACCATTTAAGTTATGTAAAACAAAATTGTAATTGGTGCTTTAATCCTCGAGTCTTGAAGGGTCAAGACACCATCGATTCACTATTTGCAAAGAGGCCGTGAAATGATTACTTCCTAACATACTCCCTCTTGATCATTTCAGAACAAAACCAAACTAAAACTATGTAAAACAAAATTTCTATAAACAATGCATTACAGCTTGCAGACCCCAAAATTTTTTCTATGAATTTTAAACAGTTCATTTCCCAAAGGCTTCAAAAATGTGTCTGCAAATTGTTCTTCAGATATGAAGAACTGAACAGAAATCTCCTTACTAGTTACCAACTCTCGAATAAAATGATACCTTGTATCAATGTTCTTACTTTATTTGTGAAAAACGTGATTCATTGACAATGCAATGGAAAACTTATTTTCACAGACAATCTAGGTTGCATCATTCTAGTTATGCAACAATTCATTCAAGACCCTTATCGTCCATACATCTTGACATGTTGTTGCAACTGTTGCAACATAATCTGCCTCAGTGGAAGATAGAGTCACAATGGGTTCTTTCTTTGATGCCCATGCCACTGTTCCAGATCCAAGACTAAAAATATACCCAGATGGTGCTTTTTCTGTCATCAATGGAACCTGCAAAATCACTATCAGTATATCCGATCATCTCAAAGTTTAAGATTGATGTGTATTGGATACCAAAATTAATTGTTCTCGCAACATATCTCAAGATCCTCTTTCCTGCCTGCCAATGAGTACTCTTCGAAGTCTCCATGAATATGGAAATCAAACTCACAACAAACATAATGTCAGGTTTGGTTGTTGTTAAGTACATAAGGATTCCAACCAGCCTCTTATACAGGGTTAGATCAATATATGATCCTTCATCATACTTGCTCAGTTTAATACCAGCTGCCATTGGTGTTGCAGCTGGCTTGCAATTCAACATTCTAAACCTTTTCAACACTTCATTTTCATAGTTAGTTTGACAAATGAAAATTCCATCATCAGATTGATCCACTTCAATTCCAAGAAAAAATTTCATCAAACCTAAAGCAGTCATCTCAATCTTTGTTTTCATGTAATTTTTAAAATCATCTACAGATAGATCAGGTCATCAACATACAAACAAACAATAAAAAATTTACCTTTCTGGTCTACCTTTGTATAAAGAGTTGGTTCACTTGGACTTCGGTTGAATCCAACACTAATTAGGTATTCATCAATCCCGCTATACTAAACTCTAGATGCCTGCTTCAATCCATATAAAGATTTCCTTAAGTTGTAAACCTTATCTTTGTGTTTATCAATCTCATAACCCAAAGGTTGTCTTACATAAACTTCTTCTTCCAAATATCCATTTAAAAATGCAGAATTGACATCCATTTGATGCATGATCCATCTATTCTAAGCTGCAATAGCTAAGACCATCCTTATTGTGTCAATCCTTGCTACATGAGCAAACGTTTCATTGTAATCAATATCGAATTGCTGACTAAACCCCTAAGCTACAAGTCTTTCCTTGTACTTTTAAACTTCACCATCTGCATTGAGCTTAGTCTTATAAACCCATTTAACACCAATACTTTTCTTGCCTTCAGGTAAATTGACAAGATACCAAGTGTTATTCCATTCAATGGAATCAATCTCCTCATCCATTGCTTTTATCCAGGCATCCTCTTTAGCAGCTTCATCATAACATACATGATCATAAGCTATAAATACAAAATTTGAAATCTGATCTACCTCTTCATTCTAATCATATAATTCTCTCAAACTTTTAGTTTTTCGTCCTTTAAATTTGTTTTTCAATGAAGCTAAAGTAGGATCTGATTCACTGCTTACTTGTGAATCTCTTTGATGTCCACCATGTCCACATGGCTCACCATGCTCATGAGTTCTTGGCGTTCTAAATTGAGATGGGATGAAATATGGTGTTTGCCTTGTTGGACTTCTTGCTGCAAGCGTATGTACATGTGGAATCATCTATCCATCTCCTTCAGCCTGCTAAGCTCCATCATCATCTTCACGGGGTCACACAACTCCCTCTGAAATTGATTTGTCAATACTTCCATCCCAGCTTTCATCTTCTTTAAATTGAACATCTCTGCTAATTACATATTTATGGTTGATGCTATTGTAGAGTTTATATGCCCTAGACTCTTCACTATATGCAACAAAGATACATCTCTCACTTCTGTCATCCAACTTCCTCCTCATTTGTGCAGGTAGATGTGCAAATGCAACACATCCAAAAATTATGAAATGAGAAACATTGCAAGACTTACCATCCCAGGCTTCGTGAGGTACATGATCCCTCACAGTCTTGGTTGGATTTCTATTCAAGATAAAAATAGAGCAAAGAACCCCATCTCCCCAATATTCATTTGAAATATGATTCTCTTTCAACATGCTTCGATCCATATCCATGATGGCCCAATTCTTCCTTTCAACCACTCCTTCTGTTGTGGAGTATATCGAGCAGTAAATTGCCTTTTAATTCCATGAAAATCACAAAATTCAATGAATTCATTCAATTTATACTCACCTCCTCTGTCAGACCTAAGGATCTTAATGGTTCAACCACTCTCATTCTCAACCATAGACTTAAACCTCTTGAAAACTTCAAAGGCTTCAGTTTTCTGTTTCAACAAATACAACCAAGTCTTCCTACTGAAATCATCAATGAAAGTCATAAAATAAACACAACCATTTAAAGAAGGTGTTTGCATAGGTCCACATAAATTTGTGTGGACAATTTCCAAAGGAGATTTTTCTCTGTAGGAAACACCTGAAACAAATTTATATCTGTGATGTTTTCCAAGTATGCAACTCTCACAAGAGATTGTAGGTTGTTGAATACAATGTAACCCCTTTACCATTTGTTTCTTCTGTAACAGATCTAAGCTACCAAAATGTAAATGACCATATCTCAAATGTCATAGCCAAGATTCATCTAGACTTCGAGCTTTATAAGCATTCAAAGAACGACTCAAATTATTTCTCATAACAAGTGGAAACATTCTATTCTTGGTCATCTCTACTCTTGCAATCAATTGTTTGTTGGGTAATTTATCATAGATTGTACATACCTTTTTCTTGAAGAAAACTCTATACTTTTTCTCCAACAACTCTCCAACAACTCTCCAACACTGATAGATTGCATTTTAAACCAGGCAAAAAGTAAACATCATCAATATTTCTTCTCTGATTGTTCTTAGTGTAAATTGGAACTATACCTTTACCATTGTCTGTAACCTTAAATTCATTTCCCAGTTTGACTTCAGACCGAATACTAGTATCAATGGAAGAAAATAAGTCTTTATTACCAGTCATGTGGTTACTGCAACCACTATCCAAAAAACAAATATCACTAGCATTTTCATGAGTGACATTACATTATAGGTCAGAAACACAGGATTTTGATCATGCTCAGGCTCATTTGTGATATGTGTAGACTGCTTTCCATCATCTGTCTGCTTCTTCTAACATTTGTTAGCAAGATGCCCAAAATTCTTACAATAATAACATTGCACTTTAGTTTTATCATACCTCTGATTATCTTGCTACCAGGGTTTGTTGTTTCTCCCTCTTAAATTAGGAGGATTCTGCTCGAACTTTTGCTTAGACTTTGATTCAACTCTTTTGTCCCTTGGACCAGAAAATCGACCTCCTCTTCCACGAGTATGAAACCTTCCTCTGCCTCTGGTAACATGAATTTGGGATTTGAAATCATGCTCCATTGATCCTTCTTCATATCTAGATATCCTAGATTCAAGAGCAACAAGAGAACCAGTTAACTCATCAATTTGCATTAGACTTAAATCTTTAAATTCCTCTATGGGAACAACAACAGGCTCAAACTTCTTGGGAAAACATCTCAACACTTTCTCAATGACTCTTTTATTCTCAACATCATCTCCATACTGCATGAGCTAGTTCACAACTCTCATTACTTGAGTCATGAAAGTATCAACACTTTCATTATCTTTCATTTTCAGATTTTCGATGTCCCTTCTCAAGTTCTGCAACTTGACGGTCTTCACCTTGGACAACCCTTGATAACAGGTTTCAAGAATGTCCCAAGCCATTTTCAAAGATGCAGCACTAGCAATCTTCATAAAAATTGATTCATTTAATCCTTACTGGATTAATCCAAGACCTTTATTATCCTTCTTCTTGTTTTCCTTCAACAAAACACGGTCAGCATTAGACATAGCAAATTCTGCTGCAACATCAACTAGCTCGGGATAGCCATCAATAACATAAGTCCACAAATCCTGAGAACGCAGAATCGTCCTCATCCGAATGTACCAGGAATCATATGAATTCTCGCTCAGAACAGGAACTTGAATTTGAGAGTAACTACTACCAGACGCAGCCATTTATAAAAATTGACAAAAATTAAATAAACCTTCACTCAGAAAAATATGAGAATAAATTTTTTGGCACTAACATGAATAATCTGCAATGAATTAAGAAATTGTCGAATACAGAAGATTACAAATGCCAAACACCAACACACAACAACTCCTGAATCGTGAAAATGTGAATGGAATGTGCGCCCGTGCAACTTCAATCGCCTAATTGGAAATGTGTACAAACTTTGGGCCCCACTACTTAGGGTTCGGGGTTTTGGGACTAAATAACTCCACGAACAAGTAAACTCGAATTGTGAAATAACAAATTAAAATGATTTTCCAAGCACAAAAAATATCTTCTAAAAGATTTTAATTAAGAGGGTGATGGTGTCTTGTGGCCTGCAAAAGTTAAGGCGGCCACCGTTTAAGTTATGTAAAACAAAATTGTAATGGGTGGTTTAATCCTCCAATCTTGAAGGCCACCGATTCACCTTTTGCAAAGAGGCGGTGAAATGATTACTTCCTAAAAAATTTTGACCATGAAACATTTGTTCGGCCGTGAATGAACAGATTTCTAAATTAAGTATGATCCCAGTTGTCTCTGTGATGTAATGGATTCTTCACAATAAGAAATACTCTACAGAAGTCAAGGCAACAGTATTTCTTGTTGTCATTGGGGTGGGCGTTTGTACTGTTACACATGTTAAGGTAAACATGAATGGCTTCCTAGCAGCTGCCGTTGGTGTCTTCTGCACGTCACTTCAACAAATAGTAAGTTATTTTTTGATGAAATTTTTAAATGCTGTTTCGTGGTTATGGTTGACCCTGGATCCTATTTTTAATTTTGATAGGAACGTTATTCACACGGCCACGAATGAACATGGATGACAAGGACCGATGATAATTTATGATCTCCTCGGCAAAACTGCTCCAATACAATCTGCGTCTCTGCTGTTGCTGGGTCCTTTCATTGATTATTGTCTCAATGGCCACAATTTGCTGGATTATGAGTTTTCGTTTGGAGCAATAGTAAGTTACCCTGTACTTTTTCATTTAGGAAAATCCCCAAATTCTGCTAAAATCGTGCTGCTTCTGAACTCTAAACATGGAATTTAACAATGTATTTGTTGATCTGTATGCAGTTCTTCATTTCACTCTCTTACGCTTTACCAGTATTTTGCAACCTAATCCAATATCTTTGCATTGGCCGGTTCTCAGCAGTTTCGTTCCTGGTTCTAGGCCACATGAAAATAGTCTATGTTCTTGTTTTAGGCTGGGTTTTATTTGATTCGGCATTGACCATAAAGAACATAATGGGGATGGCCTTGGCTGTGGCGGGCATGGTATTATATAATTGGGCAGTGGATAAGGCAAAACAAGCCTTTTCCAAAATTTTACCCATTTCGAAGGGTATGGAGTTCGGCGGAGAAACAAAATTATGATTAGTTAATGCGGCGTTCCCAGAGCAGCTTTTATTGTGAAAATTAAACCGGTAGATCTGCCAGCTTTAGGTTGTTCGTTGTCAGATAGAAAGCTCCCTATGCTGGCTATTTGCTTACCAAGGAATCAAATTCTTTTTTACCGTCGACAACGTAGTATGGGGATCATGTT
This sequence comes from Picea engelmannii, assembly GCA_009831015.1. Taxonomy (NCBI): domain Eukaryota; kingdom Viridiplantae; phylum Streptophyta; class Pinopsida; order Pinales; family Pinaceae; genus Picea; species Picea engelmannii. Next base: position 199,504 of record ML781260.1, read on the forward strand.
ACATTTGCAACAATAAACAATGGTGACAGTACACAATTCTTTTACCGCCAACAACATACTGTGGGGTTTGGCGTTACATTGGCAAAGAATAAACAATGGTTTTTTAAGGTGCAAGTCTCTCTTCCATCTTGTTTTCTGTTAATAAATGTTCTACATAAATTTTACAGAAATAGTCGTTCTTTTGTGTATAGTTAATACTCTACGTTGAGAGAGATTTCTGCGTCTTTATGGTGGTCTACCGTAGATCTGTTCTTAGTCTTGGATTTATCATAGAGATATCAAGTCAACATTGATGTTATATTTTTTTGGTGATGGTATTAAATTGCATAATATTATTAATTAATCTTTAATATTCTTATTCCATATTGTGTATTATTATGTTGATAGGGTTACCAGGTGGTACCTGAGCCTGCGTTATGGATCAATGGAGAGCCCGCTTTTCAATTTCATGCTATGGGTTACCAGGTGGTGCGTGAGCCTGCTTTATGGATCAATCGAGCGCCTGTGCATTTTTAACTGTGCTTAGGACATCTCCCTCCTGGCTTTGTGTTATTCTTTGTATTTGGTTCCTTTGCTATGGACCATTTGTCATTTTCAATCTCTTTTAATGGTTAATGTTTCTCCTCATTAACATCATAAAGGTAGGTTGCAATCCACAAGCTTTATTTACCTCATACACTCATGCAGATTAAACTAGTAGGAATAATGGCAGATTAGCTTAGATTTAGGGTTAGGGTTATGACCTTAAACGAGTATTATGTCCACCATAAGGTTCATTATTACAGTCTGAGCTCGTAGAAATAATGGGACATAGTCTGAGCTCATAGAAATAATGGGACATTCTCTGATATCTATTCATGTTTATTTTTATTGTGAAATTCCAATTTGATATTCTCATATCTATTCATGTTTAATTTTATTGTGAAATTTCAATTTTATATTATCTAATATCCTATGCATACTACTGACCTCGCTCTACCTATCTTGAAATCATGGCAAACTTGAAATTCATACAATACAATTTACAGACCCAAAACTGGAGGGATGCAACTGAAGCGTTTATGTATCTTATTCTAATTGCACACGATCTTTACTTTTTTGCTAGCTACGAGTGTTCTGTGTTCTGTTGAAGTGTTCCGTGTTGTTTTGGATCTCTACACGGAAGTCATATAAAGATTCTTTTGAATCAATCCGTCTTTTGAAAATATAAGTGCAATTATATGTATATGGATTTCTTAATATTTACTTGTATGGAAGTTATGAGTTTTCTACTATCCTAATAACTATTAAAAAAATTCAAAAATTCAGTTAAAAGAATCAAACCTTCCGCCCACACTTTTTATAGAACGATTTTGACAAATAGTTTGAAAAACCCTACTAAATTTTACAACAAAAATTTGTCTCATAATATGTTATATATTTATTAAATTTATTATATTTCAATAAAAGTATATTAAATTATTTAATTATAAAATAAATTAATACATAGCTATAGGGAAACCACTATAATATTTGATTACATTATTTTATTATTTGGTTAGGGGAGCCATGTTAGTCCTCATGCTTTATTTGATGCTTTATTTACTTAGCCGTAGCTTCTGATCCTAATATTACATCAATTCAAATGCACCGGATTATCATATGGTGCCCTAGGTTGGCCAGAGAAGGGATTCTTCAGTTGTTTATGCACTTCCTCTTGTATATATATTAAGTTGACATCACATTGTTTATTGCAAAGCGGGCACTTCCACTCATATATTTATTCCGCAAACGATGTATGAACATGTCAGTTGTTCAAACCTATGGTAACAATATTAATACAAATGTCACTTCATTAAATCAATCTTAAATTTAACCTATAACTAACATAAAATTAACATTAATAATAACACCTATGGTTATCAAATTAAACCACTAATAATATTAATATTACTTCATCAAATTAACTCTAGTTTTAATCTAGAATTAACACGGTGGTGTTATCAAATTAAACCACTTAACTTATTAATTAACTAAACCACTATCAAATACGTTTTTGAAAAAATCTCCTCAAATCTAGGGTTTCACTCTACTGACCTTAAGTTTTCCACCTGCCTCATCATTATTTAATAGAGGTTCCTCTCTTATTTTTTTTCTCAGTCTTTTTTGTCCTGAAAATGGATTTTCTGAATAAATCGCTCACCACAAAAACTTAAATGATCAATACATAATATATTAATACATAACATTCCAGCGCTTCCCCTCGTATATTAATACATGACATTAATATTAATATTAATATTTTATTTAACCGAATCATTTTTATTTTGTGAGGGTGTTTCAATTAACGGTGGATTTGAATGCTAATAGTGATTGTGCGTGTTATTAGAGTTACGGTTATAAAATTCTAAATTATTTTTCCTTTTTTTAATAGTGAGCCGTCATTTTTTTACCACACTTTCATGAGTTTTTAATATGAATAGCAACCAAAAAAAATATTGTTAGTGGGTGGATGGTATGGTCGGTGGATGTGAAGTGAGGTGCCATTATCAACCTCCAACCTCCGGGTTTCAATCAACAATGGTTTGTGTGTGGGCATTTCATTTAAAGTGGAATTGGATACGAATAGTTTTTGTGGAGGTGCATAGGTTAATAGGGTTAAAGTTATAAACAGTTTAATCTTTAAAAAATGGTAAATATATTTAATTTTACATTAATTAAATACAATTTTGATATAATTTTAAATATTAATATAATTTTAAATTTTATTTTTAATATAATTATAATATAATTAAAAATAAATTTAATATAATTTAATCTTATAAAGTTTTATATAATTTAATCTATAAAAAATTGTAAATATATTTAACTATACATTAATTAAAAATAATTTTAATTAAATCTTTAATATATTAATTAAATATAATTTTACATTTTATAATTTCATATTTTTTTAAAGGTAATTATTATTTTGTAGATAAAATTAATCATTTTGCATTATAATTATTTTCTAAATTAAATAAAAATATATTAAAAATTCTAATTGTAATTGATTAAATGAAGTTTTATCATTAAAAATTTTGATCTATTTCAAATGATTAAATTTGTGTTTTATTTTTAATTTTAAAAATCAATTAATACCTTACATTGTATGTTAATGTAACTTAATACTTTAATTTATATTAATGTAATAATGTGTTATTAATATAAGCATTGCTAAAATAAGAACAAATTCTCCCGAGCTTCATAGTGAAATTGGGTGTTGGTCAATTCCTAAAATGCCATGGGATGAAAGAGTGTGTCACCTTTGTGACACTAAGAAGGTTAAAGATGAAAAACACTTTCTCTTAGATTGAAGTTAATCATCATAATCATAATATATAATATATTACTACTTGATTAATATATTACTTTAAGAGTGTATTAATGTATTTTAATCTAGTTGAATTGTTATTTAATCTTTAAAAAAATGTAAATATATTTAATTTTTTTAAAAACTACAAATTTTTTATATTTAGATTTTTGAAAATATTTATTAATAAAATAGTATGAATAAATAAATTGTATTTTTAGTTTTTATATTTTTATATTAAATATGTATTTCTTAATGGAATAATAGTAATAAATTATTTTATTTATTTATTTATTTTTCTATTCAATGTAATAATTGTAATAAAGTTATAAACATTATTTTAATTTTTTATATATTAAAAATTTCTTTCTTGACTATATATTATATAGTTAAAAATATAATTTCTATGGTTATAAATCACCATAACACTCTTCTTTATTTTAATGGTTTCACAATATAGATTTTAATGAAAGTTGAGACTTGTTTTGTTAATTCTGTCATTCATGAAAAATAAAATCAATAAAAACTATAGAAAAACTATATATGGATGTATAATGGTCATAGTTTGTATCATAGTGCAATGTATACACTCTATGATCCATGTGTGGTGTACTTGCATGTCCGTATAACAATAATAAATCATCATCAAATTTCAAGTTCATTTTCTATCAATGTCTTTAGAATTAGTATAAATTGTCATTTGCAATGGATAAAACAAGTTGATTTCCTTTAAATGTTCTTAGGAAAAATATAAATTATCATCTATAATGTATAAATCAAGTAGATTTGTTATCAATGATCTTGGAGCAATATAACTCATCATCTAAAAAGATCCATATGACTTGTTATCAATGCTCCCATAATAACTATAGCTCATTAAATGATTTGTTGTTACAATGTGACGAACATAGTGTTGAGTCTTTCAATTTGACGAACATTGCGTCGAGTTTCACAATTTAACAGACATAACCATATTTTCGCAATGTGACGAACATGACTTTCCATAACCATATTGTCGCAATGTGATGAACATAACCATATTGTTGCAATGTCATGAGCATGACTTGCCATAACCACATTATCGCAATGTGACGAACATAACCATATTGTCGCAATCTGACGAACATGAATGGTCATAACCACATTATCAAAATGTGACGAAGAAAACCATATTGTCGCAATCTGTGAACATGACTGGCCATAACCATATTGTTGCAATGTGACGAACATAACCATATTGTCACAATGTGACGAACATGAATGGCCATAACCACATTATCATAATGTGATGAACATAACCATATTGTCACAATATGATGAACATGACTGGCCATAACCATATTGTCGCAATGTAACGAACATAACCATATTGTAGTCATGTGATGAACATAGCCTCACCATCGCAATGAGATGAATATGACCATATTTTTTGCAATGTGACCAACATAACCTCATGATCGCAATGTGATGAACATAACCATATTGTTCACAATGTGTCAAACACATCCCTATCGTCACAATATGACGAACATAGCCCCACTGTCATAATGTGACAAATATTGCCATATTGTCACAATGTGACAAACATAGCTTTGTTGTTGCAATGTGACAAACATAACAATATTTATGGAATGTGACGAATATATCCTCGAATTTTGCAATTTGATGAACATAACACTGAGTCTCTCCATTTGACGAACATAGCACCGAGCCTTGAAATGTGATGAACATAACCATATTTTTGCAATGTGACGAACAGGACTTACCATAACCATATTTTCGCAATGTGACGAACATAACCATACTGTTGCAATGTCATGAGCATGACTTGCCATAACCACATTATCGCAATGTGATGAACATAACCATATTGACACAATCTAATGAACATGAATGGTCATAATCACATTATCACAATGCGATGAAGAAAACCATATTGTCCCAATCTCATGAACATGACTGGCCATAACCATATTGTCGCAATGTGATGAACATAACGATATTGTCACAATGTGATGAACATGAATTGACATAACCACATTATCACAATGTGATGAGCATAACTATATTGTCACAATTTGATGAAAATGACTGGCCATAACCATATTGTCACAATGTGGTGAACATAACCATATTGTCGTAATGTGATGAACATAGCCTCGCCATTGCAATGTGATGAACATAACCATATTGTTCGCAATGTGACCAACATAGCCTCATCATCGCAATGTGATGAAAATAACCATATTGTTCACAATGTGTCAAACATAGCCCTATCGTCGCAATATGACAAACATAGCCCCATTGTCATAATGTGACGAATATTTCCATATTGTCACAATGTGATGAACATAGATTTGTTGTTGCAACATGAAAAACATAACCATATTTCAGGAATGTGACGAATATAGCCTCAAATCTTGCAATGTGACGAACATAGCACTAAGTCTCTCCATTTGATGAACATAGCACTGAGTATCGCAATGTGACGAACATAACCATATTTTTGTAATGTGACAAACATGACTGGTCATAACCATATTGTCTTAATGCGATGAACATATAAACATATTGTCGCAATGTGATGAACATGACTGGCCATAACCACATTATTGTAGTGTGACAAACATAACCATATTGTCGCAATGTGACAAACATAGTCTCGTCATTGCAATGTGATGAACATAACCATATTGTTGTAATGTGACGAACATTGCCTCATCGTCTCGATCCGATGAACATATCCTTATTGTCACAATGTGACACAAATATCATGTCATCATAATCTCACAAAAAATGTCTTGTCGCCATAATGTGATGAACATAGACCTGTAGTTGAAATAGATGTCATGTCATCACAATGTGATGAATATATGAAATTTAATTTCATCACATAGCCATATGACATATGACGAACATATGACATTTATGTTCATCACATAGTTATTTTTTACTTAAATGTCCTATCATCTCCATGTGATGAACATAGACCCATCATCACAATATTCCCTTTGTCGTCAATATGTGACAAACAATATACTATTATCGCAATGTGATGAACATAGCCCCATCATCGCAATGTCATGCAAATATCATGTCGTCATAGTGTGACACAAATATCGAGTTGTCCCAATCTGACGAACTTAGCCCCTCCCTCTCAATGTGACAAAAATAACCATATTGTTGCAATATGACGAACGTAGCCTTGTCGTCACATTTCCATCAACATAGCTTCGTCGTTGCAATGTTACACAAATATCATGTCCTCATAATGTGACAAACAATTCTAAATGTTGTTATTTGAATGCCATCCGTAGTCTTGGTCAACGATGGTCATGGGCAGCCATGGTCACTTATGGATAAGAACTAGAAAATATGGTTAACCATTGTCAACCATGGTCATGGTCAACCAAGGTCAACCATAGTGAAGGTCATCCAAAGTGAATGCCAACCATAATGAAGGTCTATAGAAGTTAACCATGGTGAAGGTCTACAGAAATTAACCATGGTCATGGTCATGGTCAACCATAAATAACCATGATCATGGTCATGGTCAACCATAAATAACCATGATCATGGTAATCCAAGGTCAACCTTACTTAACCATGGTCATGGTCAACCAAAGTGAACCTTTCCTTCCCAAAGTCAACCAAGTTCTACCAAACTTAACCATGGGCATGATCAACCATAGTCAAGTATGATCATTGTAAATTATTGTATTAATACTTCAATAATGTATTATTAATGTATTACTACTTTAGTAATG
>ML781260.1:214149-247119 GCA_009831015.1 Picea engelmannii
TGATGTTAGGAATTTTAACTTGTTTTTGTTGACCAATGTTACTTTAGAGTCTAAAGTACTCAAAAAGGAATTCCAAAGCATGAGGGTCAAAGAGGAATTCCAAAGCATGAGGGAGGCCTTTTGTTTGCACATATCTAAGCACAAAGAGTGTTGAATGAGCTATTTAAATTTTAGGCTGGATTTTCATCTTTCTAAATTCTAGAACCAAAGATCTAGGATTTTGTTTGTTCCAAAATTTCCTAGAAATATACTTTCGAAGGTTCCATTTATGTATGAGATTCATAGTTCGGCAGTTGTAAAACAAAAAAGAGGCTCTTCTTTGGAAAAGGAATAAGAAAACACGCAAATATGTCTTGATGTATAAGTAGAAATATACTTTCGAAGGTTCCATTTATGTATGAGATTCATAGTTCGGCAGTTGTAAAACAAAAAAGAGGCTCTTCTTTGGAAAAGGAATAAGAAAACACGCAAATATGTCTTGATGTATAAGATTTAATATGCAAATAGATTCCACACATATGTTTTAAATTAGTTTTTATATAGGAAGGAGGGTGCAATAGGATTGAAAAATGAAAAGAGATTAGTTAAAATTGTATTATTGATATTTTTGTTATATAATATTTATATAATGAAAAGACATCAAGTTTTCAAATTATTTTTAAATCAAATAAATAAATATTATTTTATAAGAGACTCATGGATGATCATTAATATTTACAATATAATGGTGATTTGTTTTCATTGTCGATGAATAAGAATTCTTAATCTATGTGTTGTTGTTCATTTAATTGTTTTAGTGCACCTTCTTGTTGGGTATGCATTATATTATTTGCAAGATATTTTGGTAGAAAAAGATCAATGTGTCACTACAGATTAAGGTACTGCACTTATGGAAATGTCAACATAAGACTAGAAAAGTTGGATTGGAAAGAAAAGAGCACAATGTGGTTGTGGCTCTCACATATAATATTACTGATTGTGTCAAGGGAAGATACAACCAAGGAATTATGGACTAACTTAAGGTATGTGTATCAATCTAAGTCCCTAGTAAAAAAAAAATTCCTTCGAAAGAAGTTGTACAACCTAAAGATGAAAGATGGAGAATTGGTAAAAGAGCATCTGAACTGCTTCAATACCATGGTAAGTCCATTATTGTCTATTGAGATTAAGAATTATGATGATGATAAGTGTATCAATTTATTGTTCTCTTTACCAGACTCGTGGGATAGTATGACTATGTCCATAGTCAGTAATGCAATTACTTTGAGTTTCAATGATATGGTCTCATCCTTTCTGTTAGAAAAGATGAGGTGGAAAAACATGGAAGGCTAGAGGACATATTCCTTTATACTTGGTAACAAAGTATTTGAACACCTTCAATATCATGGTGAGTGAGTTATTGTCTATTGATATTAAAAATTTTGATGAAAATATGTGTATCATTTTATTTCTTTGTTTACTAGACTCATGGGATAGGTTGGTTTTGGCCATAGCAAGTGAAAATACTACTTTAAGTTTCGATGATGTGGTCTCCTCCTTGTTGTTAGAGGAGATGAGACAGAAAAACATGGAAATATTGAGCACAAATGCCTTATGTGTAGGACGATGCTCCTAGGAAAGAAATAAAAATAAGTTCTCTAGTGGGAGATCTAAATCTAGATGAAGATTGAAATCTCTAGGAAAATTCTTAAAGGTATCCTAGAGATGTGGAAAAGAAGGGAATTACAAGAAACAATGTAGACCCAAAAGTGTTGAGAGAGGGAAGGAATATAATGACGCCCCTTCTACAGAAGACAAAACCTATGGAGATGAAGGAGGGGATGTGCACTTGGAATATTTGAGCACATATTCATACCATGAGTCATGGTTGGTTAACTCAAGTGCAACCTTTCATATGAATCCTCACAGGGAGCGGTTTTGCAAGTATGAAAGGTATGATGGGAGTGATTTTTTTCTAGGAGATGACTTGACTGAAAAAATCATAGTTCGAGGAAAATTCAAGTTGAACTTCATGGATGGTAGGATTAGAAAACTCACTCGTGTTCAATGTATCCTAGGATTGACTAGGAATTTGATTTATGTAAGAAATATGGATGATGCATGTGTAAAAATAGTGTTTGAAAAGGAAACATGCATGATGGTTTGAGGAACAATGGTGTTGATGAGGGGACTTCGGATTGGAACTTTGTATAATATTATTAGAAGGACTAATAGTGATGGGTGCAATGTTGTCGTCATTCTTGAGATTGGATATCGATAAGGTAAAACTATAACAATCTCTAGAGAAAAGACTATGTTGTGGCATCAAATGTTGGGGCATATCAAAGAGAAGGGGATTTGGATACTACATGGAAAATGTATGTTTGAAGGTATGTATAATTCCTCCTTGGATCTTGATTTCCTTGAACATTTCTTGTATGGGAAGTAGAATCGGGTAAGATTATCCTTGGGTGCTGTGAGAACAAGGTAAATTTTATAGTTTGTTCATATTGATGTGTTTGTACCTATGATGATTACATCACTAGGTAAATATGTGTACCAAGTCTCATTTATAGTTGACTTCTAGAAAAGGAAATGGATTTATTTCCTCAAGAAGAAATATGAAGTCCTTAAGAGTATAAGGATCTTGTGGAAAATCACATAGTGGAGAAAATTAAGGTGTTGAGGATGGATAATGGTGAAGAATTCAACAGCAATGAATTCGAGGAATTTGTAAGAAACATGGTATAGTAAGGAAAAAGACTAATTCATACACATCTCAATAGAGTAGAGTTGTGTTGTAATCTATTATATTGTATGAATAAGTTATCGGTAATGCTTCACACAGATCATTGTACTACAATACACTAATATAAAAGTATACACATAGATAAGAGATAGAAAAGTATGAAAATTGATGGAGAGACCAACAATATTCACTTTATTATGTATCACAAAAACCAACTTTTTTTGTTGCATAGTCACATATTTATACTTGCACATTTAGACACATAGTCACATATTTATATTTGCACATTTAGTGGGGGGATGGATATGGTCGGTGGATGTGAAGTGAAGTGCCAGTATCAACCTCCAACCTCCGGGTTTCAATAGGTTAGGTTAATAGCGTTAATCTTATAAAGTTATAAACAATTTAATCTTTAAAAAATTGTAAATATATTTAATTTTGCATTAATTAAATACAATTTTCTTTGGTGCATAGTCACATATTTATACTTGCACATTTAATACATTAATGTATTATCCCATCAATATATTAATATGTTATTACTTTATTAATGTTTTAATATTTTATTTTAATATATAAAGTATTTTTTATTATATTAATATCATAATGTTGATGATGATGATTAACGCCCATTAAGACCTAATTGAATAATATAATATTTTAATGTATTATAAATGTATTTTTAATTTATTCAAGTTTTATTAATTCTTTATTATTTTAATATATTATTGTACTTTTAATGTATTTTTATTTTATTTACCTATTGTTAAGACTTTATTAATGTATTTATAATTTAACAACTTATTAATTAATCAATACAATACATTAATAAGATATTTATTAATTAAATTATTGTATCATTTATACATCACATTATATATTAAAATATTGATGCTTTAATTTATACATTTCAATAAGGTATTAATTAATCAATACATTAATACCTAAATAAATTATTGTATCGTTTATACATCACATTATACATTAAAATATTGATATTTTAATTTATACATTACATTAAGGTATTAATTAATCAATACATTAATACTTAAATATATTAATTTAATGTACTTTTACATTATGAGTATATTACTTTATAATTAATTTAGTGACTTATTTATTTTTTATTAATTTATTTGTAATATACTAATGTATTAATATTTTACCAATGTATGAAAAATGTTTTATTTTATAAATGTATTGTATTTAGTGTATTATTTTATTTTTGATTAATGTTTTATTTTTTTAATTAATTAATACCTTTCGTTATACATGAATGTATTAATGTAATGTGTTAATATTTATGAGTATATATTACAATAATGTAAAAATTAATTAACAGATTAATTATGTAATTATATATTAATGGTTGTTCATGAGGCAGGTCAGCCGTCAACTAGCAACAACCACATTATAAAAGTGGTTGATATACGTCAATCTACGTCATTAATTTGGAAAGATGAATAAATGGTGGTGATCGACATATATCAACCACTTTTATAAAATGATTATTACTAGTTTATTTAATGTTATTATTCTTTATTGTGTATTATGTTATTGTTTTATGATATAAGAAAAATTATTTGATAAATCATTGTCCTCAACGTATATCAAAGTATATGATGAAACTGTGTAGTGAATTAATATAATATAATAATAATAAAAAGTTTAATCAATGAAATACAACGGTTTCTAAATCAAAATGTAGAAAAATAAAATTAATTAACATATAAATCAAAATATAGAAGAATAAATTTAATTGTGTAAAAAAAAAAAACTAAAGAACATGCACATCACACAACCTTAATAGCCCACTCTAAAATGATGTTAGGAATTTTAACTTGTTTTTGTTGACCAATGTTACTTTAGAGTCTAAAGTACTCAAAAAGGAATTCCAAAGCATGAGGGTCAAAGAGGAATTCCAAAGCATGAGGGAGGCCTTTTGTTTGCACATATCTAAGCACATAGAGTGTTGAATGAGCTATTTAAATGTTGGGCTGGATTTTCATCTTTTTAAGTTCTAGAGCCAGAGATCTAGGATTTTGTTTATTCTCAAATTTCCTAGGAATATACTTTCGAAATTTCCATTTATGTATTATATTCATAGTTGGGCAGTGGTAAAACAAAAAAGAGGCTCTTCTTTCGAAAGGAATAAGAAAACACGCAAACATGTCTATGTATAAGATTTAATATGCAAATAGATTCCACACATATGTTTTAAATTGGTTTTTATATAGGAAGGAGGGTGCAATAGGAATGAAAAATGAAAAGAGATTAGTTAAAATTGTATTATTGATATTTTTGTTATATAATATTTATATAATGAAAAGAGATCAAGTTTTCAAATTACTTTTAAATAAAATTAATAAATATTATTTTACAAGTGAATGATGGATGATCATTAATATTTACAACATAATGGTGATTTGTTTTCATTGTCGATGACTAAGAATTCACAATCTATGTGTTGTTGTTCATTTAATTGTTTGAGTGCACCTTCATGTTGGGTATGTGTTATATTCTTTACAAGATATTTTGGTAGAAAAAGATCAATGTGTCACTATAGATTAAGGTACTGCACTTATGGAAATGTCAACATAAGACTAGAAAAGTTGGATCGAAAAGAAAAGAGCACAATGTGGTTGTGTCTCTCACATATAATATTACTGATTGTGTCAAGGAAAGATACAACCAAGGAATTATGGACTAAATTAGGGTATCTGTATCAATCTAAGTCCCTGGTAAACAAAATTTTCCTTCGAAAGAAGTTGTGCAACCTAAAGATGAAAGATGGAGAATTGGTAAAACAGCATATGAACTGCTTCAATACCATGGTAAGTCAGTTATTGTCTATTGATATTAAGATTTATGATGAGGATAAGTGTATCAATTTATTGTTCTCTTTACCAGACTCGTGGGATAGTATGACTATGAACATAATCACTTATTGTCTATTGATATTAACATTTCTAATGAAAATATGTGTACCATTTTATTTCTCTGTTTACTAGACTCATGGGATAGGTTGGTTGTAGCCATAGAAAGTGATGCAACTACTTTAAGTTTTGATGATGTGGTCTACTCCTTGTTGTTAGAGAAGATGAGGCAAAAAATCGTGGAAATATTGAGAACAAAAGCCTTATGTGTAGGAGGATGCTCCTAGGAAAGAAATAAAAATAAGTTCTCTAGTCGGAGATCTAAATCTAGACGAAGATTGAAATCTCTAAGAAAATTCATAAAGGTATCCTAGAGATGTGGAAAAGAAGGGAATTACAAGAAACAATGTAGACCCAAAAGTGTTGAGAGAGGGAAGGAATCTAGTGACGCCTCTTCTACAGAAGAAAAAACCTATGGAGATGAAGGAGGGGATGTGCACTTGGCATCTTTGAGCACATATTCATACCACGAGTCATGGTTGGTTAACTCAAGTGCATCCTTTCATATGAATCCTCACAGGGAGCGGTTTTTCAAGTATGAAAGGTATGATGAGGGTGTTATTTTTCTAGGAAATATATCTACCGAAAAAATCGTAGCTTGAGGAAAATTCAAGTTGAACTTCATGGATGATAGGATTAGAAAACTCACTTGTGCTCAATGTATCCTAGGATTGACTAGGAATTTGATTTATGTAAGAAATATGGATGATGCATGTGTAAAAATAGTGTTTGAAAAGGAAACATGCTTGATGGTTTGAGGAACAATGGTGTTGATGAGGGGATTTCAGATTGGAAATTTGTATAAGATGATTAGATGGACTATTAGTGATGGGTGAAATATTGTCTTCGTTCTTGAGATTGGATATCAAGAAGGAAAAAATCTCATAATCTCTAGAGAAAAGACTATGTTGTGGCATCAAAGACTTGTGCATATCAATGAGAAGGGGATTTTGATACTACATGGAAAAGGTATGTTTGAAGGTATGCATAATTCATCTTTGGATCTTGATTTCCTTGAACATTTTTGTATGGGAAGTAGAATCGGGTAATATTATCCTTGGGTGCTATGTGAACAAGGTAAATTTTATAGTTTGTTCATATTGATGTGTTTGTATCGATGATGATTACATCACTAGGTAAATATGTGTACCGAGTCTCATTTATAGATGACTTCTATAAAAATAAATGGATTTATTTCCTCAAGAAGAAATATGAAGTCCTTAAGAGTATAAGGATCTTGTGGAAAATCACACGGTGAAGAAAATTAAGGTGTTGAGGATGGATAATGGTGAAGAATTCAGCGGCAATGAATTCGAGGAATTTGTAAGAATCATGGTATAGTAAGGAAAAAGACTACTTGATACACATATCAATAGAGTGGAGTTGTGTTGTAATCTACGATATTGTATGAAGAAGTTATCGGTAATGCTTCACACAGATCATTGTACTACATTACACTAATATAAAAGTACACACATAGATAAGAGATAGAAAAGTATGTAAATTGATGGAGAGACCAACAATATTCACTTTATTATGTATCACAAAAACCAACTTTCTTTGTTGCATAGTCACATATTTATACTTGCACATTTAGTTACAAGGAAGTTGCAACTTCCTATTTTCCTCATTCGATCGATCGACCAACTTACATATTCGGCCATAAGTTGATGAAATTTCATATCTGACTTAGTCGACTATCGTTTCCAATTGACATAGCCGACTATCCCATAGAACATCTTCTCCCACCTCAAATCATTGATTCTCCTAAGCATGAGGGCAATTCTGAATTTTACATTTACATAAATTTCAGAATATGAGATTACAATATTTTGGAGAAGACAGTGAAAATAGGTCAATCATTTGGTTGGATCTTCTATGGATACTTATTGAATTCCTAGATCCATTGTTGTACATGCTACTTGATGTGTTTTCTCCATTGTCTATTCTGGATGGACAATCGATTATTTTGGTATAGTATCTGGCCAAGTGGAGAGGTGTACTTGTGGATCCAATGTATTGACATCCTTGTATAGTTGTGATGCAGATTATCCTTCCACTTATATTTATTGAGTCGAAGAATGATGGATAACAATAAAAAAAAATCAGAGTCTAATGCATTCAGATTGAAGAACTAGAATATTGGTTCAGGAGGAGAGGTAGGAGATGATCGAGGTTGTGATATTGTTTTCTTTGGAAGGTGTGAAAAACTGATTTGATAGATGTGGGGCACCAATATGTGAAAGTAATGGGAAAATGTGCGCCATTGGTCCAATGAATATTGTGTCTGGACTCAAGTTGACTTCATTTGTCTAAGATATCCTAGTTTCTGAGTGATGGAGTCAATTTGCACCAAGGTCGATTCAGGATTAAAATTGTCCTTTTTTATCTTTCTAATAACCTGGTCAAGATGCTCCACAACATTCTTAGTTTCCAATTGTTCTTTCTTACCTTCTTTGAATCACTGTCTCTCTTGTTGTCTAAGTTGTATTTTGATCTCCTTTCCTTTGTTGATTTGTGTAGATAAAGTTGTTCTCCTTCTAGATTTGGTTTTCGTCTTTATATTCTATGTTAATTCCTCTAGCATGCTTCTCTATGATTTTAACTGGTTGAATGTGGAAGAAAAATATGTCGACCAATTGCTTACCATGGGGTTGAGTGTAGTGGATTGATCAATAATTGTGTCTAAGCTTTGTTGCGTCTCTTTCAAACTTCCATACTCTGACTGAAGTATGACTAAAGTCTGATCAATAATGAGTTGGTTAGTGGTGGTTTGCTTCAATCATTTCGATGTGTTCCTGATTCACCTTCCTATTTTCCTCCCTCGATTGTTGCCTTTCGTATTACACTTGCAGGTTCAACTTGACTAGTTGTTCAATCAATTTATTCATAGAGTCGAGTTAGTTGATCTATTCTCTCTTAATGGTTCTAGGTTTATTTTTTCCCATGCCAGTTCGATTCAATTTTTCCATATATCATGCTCCTTATCTTTTCTTGTTTTCACCCGGCCTCTATCCTTCATTTCTCGCTTCCATCTAAATACTGATTCTTTTACGACTTCATTGTATAAATCTAAAATTTCATTATTTTAAGTGTCGGTTTGGTCAAATATCATCTATGTGGGGGTTAGATGCTTCCACGCACCTAAAATTTGTGAAATTGGTGATGGAAAAAGTGGTTTCGTCTTTTTTTTTGTTTTCTTATTCTTTGAACATGATGGCGTCTATGATGGCTCGAGAGTCCTCTTGGGTATCTTGTTAAGTGGTTGATATGAGTGGTCCGCGGGTGGTATTGTCAGTGTAGTTATGCTTGGTCCTTTTTGTTAAACATAATGTAACCTCAACAGTCTGACTGTACACTGCCAGCTGTCCTGGCCAGTTGTACTTTCTATTTTCGTCTTGCTTGAGCCTATTTATCTCAACTATCTTCCATTGCATAGGATGCTCTTCTAATTGTATCTCTCTTCCTTATACATTTGAATATACTGTCTTCTCTTCTATCTTTCTCTCTGCATTTCTCTTTGCTTCACAATTTATCATGGTATCAGAGCAGCAGCAGTAAGCCTCTTCACACAGTCCAGAGAGAAACACGATCCTCATAGTGCAGAGCTTCATGGATCTTGAGAGCATGCGACACAGAATTTTCACAAGGCTTGGAGAGTTGTCTGCAATACTCTCAAAAGATCAACGTAAGAAGCTTGGGGAGGAAGCAGAGTGTATTACGCTTGAAAGAACGAGGAAGAAGAGCACGCAGAAGAAGAAACAGTAAAGATTCCTGTAATCTTTGCAAGAATCATCAAGATTTATGAGGAAGAGAGACAGGATGGAAGCACATTTAAAGAACTTGAAGATATCATTCTAAATCGTTAAAGATTGCTGCAGAAGGAAACATTGTTTAAAGTTTTTTTTCAAAATTTGCTCAAATCTGTCAAAGATTGAAGCAGAGAACGAAGAATTCGTGTATTTCTTTCAAATCTTTGAAATATTCACGAATCTTTCTTCCACAAGAGTAAAGAACGCATCTCAGGTGCAAAGAACCGCCATTGAGGCCGCAAGATTCATCCTGTGAACGGATCCAGAGCGGGAAACCAGTTCAGAAGGGAAGAAGAAAGCACGAAAAAGGTGAAAGAATTTCAAGCCGTTAGATCTTGCGCAGAGGACCGACAGTTGTTGGATCAACGAGAAGGTGCACGAGCTTTAGTCCTCTGGAGTGCCAAGGAGAAATTCTTGGCTTGTGAAGTCGCGACATCATCTGGACCATCCATTCTGGACCGTTGGATCGAGAAATATCGTGAGCCGTCGATCTTATCTCATCGTAAAATTGGTAATCGGGGTTTGGACGTGCAAAGGTGATTGCACTCCAAAAACTCTGACACGCGATATCACGAAATCCCACGAGGACCTCTGAGCCATCCATCTCAGAGGACAGGTGGTAGCATATCCAGGCCATCACTCCATAGACATTTCGGAGTTCGGGATATCGGAGGTCTCGTTGACAAAAGACACTCCATGGCGAAACTCACGAAATCACGATTCATGATATCACGATAAGATCAAAACCGTCCATCTCAGAGGACAGGTGTCAGCAGATCCAAGTGCCATCAAATCGGCATATCGGTGTTCGCGGTTTTGAAAGACCATCCCAACATGAGTTTGAAACTCGTGAAATCGCGATTCCTGAAATAACGATAAGATCTCAACCGTCCATTTGACTAGACACGTGGAAGACATCGAGGAAACCGTTGGCGTTTCACGAATCCTGAGGACAAGAAACACGAGCACTTCAGAACTCTGAAGTCTGACATCCCGATAGGAGGTAAACTCCATTGTGGGGCCCAGCTGACGTCATCTCGTCAAAACAAGGAATCAAGAATCTCTACGGGGAAATCCCTGAAGCAAACTTCAGCCATCCATCTGTTCGGGACTCATGGCAAAGATCAAGGCTTTCTGAAAATTTCCCGAAAACAAAGTCAATCGGCATTACGGGTTTCGGAAAATCGCGAATCCAGGAGACGACAAGTCCAGAACAGAAAAAATCATGAAATCGTGAGGAGAAATTAGGATCGTCCATCTGTTAGGATGCGTGGAGGCAATCAAAGAAATAGAAAAATTTCCCAAAAGGAAAGCGCCATCGGTAAATCGGAGATCGGGAAATCGAGGATTCAGAAGAACTCTTCCTTAGAACTCGCGAAATCTCGATTCATGATATCCCGATAAGATCTGGACCGTCAGATCACTCAAGATCTGGACCATCGAATTGTCTAAAGGAAATTTTTCGCATTTCGGCGATTTGAAAGTCAAAAGAGCCAGAAAAGCCCGCAGCGCTTTAACAGTAAGGCGTGTGGTCACATTGCGAGGAGACTAAAGGCCAATTCAAGCCCGATAAGCTCCCTTTGGCCATCGACAAATCGACGTTTTGACAATCGAAGGTAAATACGACATTTCCCTCTATTTTTTCCTGAATTTTTTGTTTTCAAAAAAAAATATGTCGTCTAGCAACTTAGGACCAACTCAGGGTCCGATTCTACTAGGGAAGAACTATGAGTTCTGGTCTCTTCGGATGAGATCGTTCTTGCAAGCACAAGAGTGTTGGGAACCAGTGGATCTTGGATATGTGGAACCAGATCCAGCAGCCCTGATTGCCATAACAAATCCACAACAAATTGCTCAGGCAACACCGAGGAATAAAGAAAATAAAGCGAAATTCTGGATTCAGAGTTCTGTTGATGACTCGATTTTCTCAAAAATCACAGGTGATGGTACTTCCAAACAAGCTTGGGATATTCTTAAATCTTCCTACCAAGGAAATGGCAGGTTCAAAACAGTTAAACTGCAGACCTTGTGGATGCAATTCGAGACTCTAAGGATGACAAAATCCAAAAATGTGGATCAGTTCATGACCAGAGTCATGGGCATCGTGAACCAGATCAGATTGATTGGTGAAACCATCACTGATCAACACATTGTTGAGAAAATCCTCAGAAGTTTACCAAAGAAATTTGAAATGGTTGTAACAACAATCCTTGAGTCCAAGGATTTGTCAAGATTTTCAATAGATGAATTAATTGGCTCTCTGGTGACACATGAGACCAGACTGCATCTCACAGATGAGTCAATATCCAATGCTTTCAAAACTCAATTCTCCTTCAGCAGAGGGAGAGGCAGAGGAAGAAGCCGAGGTCACCAAGGAAGAGGGAGCAATCAAAATAACTCTCATTCCACTGGAGGTAACAGATATCAATATTCGACTCAGAATTTCCAAGGTCAAAGAAATCAGCAACAAAATCAACATCAGAATTTCCAGCCTCAAAGAGGCAGAGGGAGAATATCAAATGACAAATCCAACATACAATGCTATTACTGCAAAAATTATGGGCATTATGAATCTGAATGCAGGAAGAAGCAAGCAGTTCATCTCTCAGGCAGAGCACATGCGTCAAATCACATGGCAGAAAACTCAGGAGGTATGTTTCTTTCGTGTCACAACACTGAACATCAACCTAAAGATCTTTGGTTGTTGGATAGTGGATGCAACAATCACATGACAGGTAACAAAGAATTACTTTCATGCATTGATTCTTCAATCTCATCTGATATTACACTTGGAAATGATTATTTAGTCAAATTTCAAGGAAAAGGAATTGTTCCTATTCTTACTAAATAAAATGTAAAGAAAGACATAAACAATGTCGACCATGTACCATATCTAAAACATAATTTGTTAAGTGTAGGAAGACTCATTGAACATGGCTATAAGGTACTTTTTGAGGGAGCATCTTGCAATATATATGACAAATTCCCAAGAAGAAAATTGATTTCTGAAATCCATATGACTCCAAATAGGATGTTTCCCCTTACCCTCAGAACTGCAAATCTGAGTCAACCATATGCACAAAGTGCATCTACCCTAAATGAAACAATGGTTTGGCATACAAGGTTTGGACATCTACCATTTCAGAGTCTAATTCTTCTTCAAGAGAACTCCATGGTCAAAGGTCTTCCTATCTTTAAAGAGCAAATTCCCCCATGTGAGTCTTGCATACTTGGAAAACATAAGAGAACTAGTTTTCCACAGTCATCAAATCAAGCCAAACAACATCTTGAACTTGTTCACATTGACCTATGTGGACCAATGCAAACAGATTCAATAGGTGGTAGCTTTTACTTTCTAACGTTTATTGATGATTTCAGTAGAAAAATATGGATCTATTTTCTCAGACACAAGTCTGAAACATTTGCAAAATTCAAAGAATTCAAGGCAGAAGCTGAAAAACAGAGTGGAAAATATATCAAAGCACTCAGGTCAGATGGAGGAGGAGAATACAACTCCAGAGAATTTGCAAATTTCTGCAAATCACAAGGCATTATTATGCAAACAACAACCAGGTATACTCCACAATAGAATGGAGTGGCTGAAAGAAAAAATCAGACAATAATGAACATGGCAAGAACACTTCTCAAAGAGAAATGTTTGTCAAACATTTTTTGGGCTGAAGTAGTAGCATGCTCAGTTTATCTCTTGAATATATCACCAACCACCAGTCTAAAGCTAAAATTCCCCCAAGAAGCATGGAGTGGGACAAAGCTCAATGTTGCACATCTAAAGACATTTGGATGCATAGCATACGCTCACATACCTTCCGAATTAAGGAAGAAACTTGATGACAGAAGTGAGAAATCTATTTTCACTAGATATAGTGAAACATCTAAAGCTTACAGGCTTTACAATCCAATCACCAAGAAATTAATTCTCAGCAGAGATGTAAAATTTCTGGAAAACCAACTCTGGAATGATTCAGAAAATTAGCAGATGGACAGTCAAAATCCATTGCTACCAAGTTCTGAAAATGCAGAAAACTCAGGATAGCAAGTACCTCAAACTACTCTTCCAAGATTGCAGGTACAAAGACAACCTGAAAATTCTCAGGATAACTCAACTTCCAGCAGAGAATCATTCTCAGAAACACAGAATCAGAGAACTCTAAGTTTGAGAGAAATCCATCAGCAGTTGGATGACTTTGAACAGCACAATCTTTTTTCTTTAATGTCATGTCAACCTACATCTTTTAAGGAAGTCGCTAAGGAGCCACATTGGGTTCAATCCATGAACCAAGAAATTGACTCCATTGAGAAGAACAAGACATGGGATCTTGTTGATTTGCCAAATCACAAGAAGAGTATTGGTGTCAAGTGGGTTTACAAAACTAAACTCAATGAAAAAGGGCAGATAGAAAAACACAAGGCAAGACTTGTTGCCAAAGGCTTCTCACAACAACCAGGTACTGATTATGGTGAAATTTTTTCTCCAGTAGCAAGATTAGACACTGTAAGGACTCTTTTGGCCATAACAACACAACACAAATGGAAAGTATACCAAATGGATGTCAAGTCAGCATTCCTGAATGGTTTCTTAGAAGAAGAAGTTTATGTCGATCAGCCACCTGGATTTGAAGTCCAAAAGCACCCAGCCAAAGTATATCGGTTGAAGAAAGCCTTGTATGGTTTAAAGCAAGCTCCAAGAGCTTGGTACAACAGAATTGACACTTATCTGATCAAAAGTGGTTTCAGTAGAAGTCAAAATGAGCCAACTCTTTACACCAAAACAGATCAGCACGATAAATTTTAATTGTATGTTTATATGTTGATGACATGATATACACAGGAAATCTTGAGTTAACAGATTTTAAACATGCCATGCAATCTGAGTTTGAGATGACAGATCTTGGCATAATGAAATATTTTTTTGGCATTGAGGTTCATCAATCAGCCAAAGGCATTTTTGTCTATCAGCAAAAGTATGCAACAGACATCATCAAAAGATTTTGCATGGAAGGATGCAATCTAGCAGAAACCCCCATACCTTTAGGCACAAAGTTGAGTAAGACTGATGAAGGTCCTATAGTGGACTCTACCCTGTACAAAAGTTTAGTAGGAAGTTTGTTGTATCTTACAGCAACTACGCTTGACATAATGTATGCAACCAACCTTGTTTCCAGATTCATGGAATCACCAAAAGATTCTCATTGGAAAATGGAAAAACGAATTTTGAGATATGTAGCAGGAACAATAAATTTTGGTTTATGGTACACTAAATCTGAAAGTAATCAACTCTCTAGTTACACAGATAGTGACTTTGCAGGAAGCCTAGATGACAGGAAAATCACATCAGGATATGTTTTTCAACTAGGAACGAACCTGATTTCATGGGCATCAAAGAAGCAACCAATTGTATCCATATCTTCTGCAGAGGCAGAATATGTCGCTGCTACCTCAACTTCATGTCAAGCCGTGTGGCTGAGAAGAATATTGCCAGACATGTCACATACAGAAAAGGATCCAACTCCTATTTTCTGTGACAATACATCAGCAATTGCATTATCTAAGAACCATGTGTTTCACAAGAAAAGAAAACACATTGACACTCATTTTCATTTCATACGCGAGCTAGTCAATAATGGAGATATTGCACTACAATTCTGTGGTACACGAGATCAGCTTGTTGATATCTTTACAAAACCACAAGGAAAGTCAGTTTTTTATTTTCAGAGACAACACTTAGGCATAATCAATGCTGATGATTGTAACTGTTGAGTTTAAGAGGGAGTGTTAAACATAATGTAACCTCAACAGTTTGACTGTACACTGCTAGCTGTCCTGGCTAGCTGTACTTTCTATTTTTGTTTTGCTTGAGCCTATTTAGCTCAGCCATCTTCCATTGCATAGGATTCTCTTCTAATTGTATCTCTCTTCCTTATACATTTGAATATAGTGTCTTATGTTCTATATTTCTCTCTGCATTTCTCTTTGCTTCACAATTTATCACTTATGTAGTTCTTTGACTTCTTGTTGACTTGTTCGACTTGTTTGTTATCCCCTGGTTAGTTTTCTTGTGAATCAAATTCTACAAACTTGAGTGTTTTGTTGTGTCTTTTGGACCCATATATTTATGATGCAACTTCTCTATTTACTATGTTTTTTATTGCTCAGTTGCCAGTTGGACAGGATGTTGAGTAACAATTGGCTTAGTTGACAGTAATTGTACCAGCTCAATTTTCTAGATCGACTACTCAAGTAAACGAGTATGTTAGTAAGTGTTTGTATTATCTTTTGGAGGTTGTTCACGTTGTCTCATGTAAAACTCATGAATTTCTCCTTAGCCTTCATGATTCAACTATTCCTTCTCTTCTCGATCAGTGTGGGTTGACTATTCTTGTTCATTCCCATCATCATGAGTTGACTACTCCTCTTCTTCTTTGTTGGCCTAGTCCGACAATGTTTCTTCATAAGATACTTGAAATTTTCCTTTACTTTTCTCCCTATACTACATTTGTGGGTATTTAAGTGGCTATTTTTCTTCTATGATCTAGGTAGGATCGATAGGTGGTGATTCCCATGAGAGTTTGATTGTTTACTACCTTGTTATTTGTCTCTTGATAGGATTGGAGGGATAGGTAGTGTGATTTTTCCTTTTCTAATTGGGGCGTGGAGGGTGAGTCTAACCAGTACTTGTTTCGTACTAATCATCCAGCCTTTGCTTCTTCTACTGCATTGTCGCTATACATTTTTCCATGGTTTCCTTCTTTTTATAGCTCTAACATGACTCTCTTTGAGTTGGGTCACTTTTTCATTGTATGCATGTCCCACACATGATTGTAAAATCTGTCGGGTCTTGGATGAATCTTGACAAGTTCATTTACCCCATTATTCGATTTGCTGAAGTATTTTCTAGGAAATCTTGTCAAAAACAATTTTCAGCGCTGGATTGTCAAAATCAATGGGTTGGTCACTCTAAAAGAATCCCCTCCAATTAATGTAAAGGGATTTTGAGTCTTTCTCAACCATTTGTGGTGCCTCCACTACTAGTTGTTTCCTTTTTTTCAGGGTTCTCTTTAGAGGTGAACCCATTGGATTGTCTAAGTTATCCAAAAATGGAATGGTGTAGAATTCAACCTCTTTTTATTCTCCCATATCTGCATTTGTAATATCCATTATGATTGGTGGATATTATTTAAGAATTGTTGCAGGGATTGAAAAATGGGTATCTTTTTGACTTTCTAATTCATCAAATATCTCTAGATAAGTTGGTTGGTAGGAAAAGTCTTTTGGAGTTGGCGTTGAGTCATATCCACACCATAATTTAGTCATGTTGATTAATAACTAAATATGGCATGGCCTGGGTAATGCTCGACAAACTACCTTCTCAAATCTCCATTCATGGGAGTCATTCTTGATATTGTAGACCCAATTTTTAAACATCTTGTCATCAAGAAGGGAGTTCAATGATATTGTTGCACCTCATGCAAATACTTGATAATTTTTCATTGTCGACACTTTTTTCCCTGTAAATAAAACCTCACCAACCATGCTTATTTGACTCATGGAAAGAAAGATCATAAGAGAGGGGAATTTGATTGCTTTCCCTTGTTCCTAGAATTCTTTGTAATTTCTCTTGATGACAACCAAGAGATGCTCCAACCAGTTGAACACAACACCACTTTCATGAATGCACCCTATATCCTCCAACATTGTTAGGTGCTTGATATTCGATGCTTGATCTGTGGTGTTAAAACAAAGTAAAACGATGATGAAATCCCATTTGGGATGTTATTCTTTGCCCTGATTAATGAGCAATGACTTTAATTGCTTTGTTTTTGTTGACCCTGTGCGTCGTTGTATCCAATAAGATGGGTCGGGTGTCCTATTAACTGAAAATCCTCCATGAGGTAAGCTAGAGATTTTGTGCATCAATATTATTATGAATCCAAATGGGTGTTCCAAACATACGTGACCTCCATCGTACTGAATGATGATAACATTGGCCATCTCTTATTTCCAACCTCCAAGTTTTGTGATATGTGGGGATCCTATGAAGTGTCGAATGTGAGCACAATCAAGAATTTGAGTATCTTCTTTCCATATGATAACATCCACACCCAAATCTATGAAATAATTTCAGTATTTATCCCATGGGATTTCTTTCATTCTAGATTTCCAGATATTGTGCATTGTTACTTCAAGTTTAGTAGCAGTTGCCATGTAAATTCTTTATTTAGTTCAAGGATATATGAGGGTTTCTTGAATGCCCCTCCTCATTATCAACATGCTTTCAAGATGTTTTTGGTAAAATATGTTCATTGGATACAGAAGTGAAGTAGTTGAGCAATTGATTTCCTATTTTTGAGTTTGGTCATTTGATCACTCGAGAGTGAAATTTTTTTTAACAAAGTCAAGCGTAGTAGTTTGGGGTGGATTAAATTCAAGTGTGGGGAATGGTGATTGGTGATCTTTAATATTTATGGTGGGAATAAATGCTTGTTTATGTGATTGAATTGTTGTATTGATGGGTAGTTGGGGATTGACAGAGTCTAGTTGGATTTTGGTTGAGTCTAAATATCCACATTGGTTAGTGCTACTAAGTTACTCGATTTTTTCCTTCTAACGTAGTTTTTTTTTATTTGTTCAACCCATGCATTTTATTAAGTATTTCGACTTAGTTGACTCATTCATTTTTTTCTACTTTTTCCTTTTGTTCGATCCAAACTCTCAAGTCAAAATAGCCCACCAACTCAACTTTTTTTTTTTCATGTCAACATTGTCAACACATTTTTTTCCATAGTCGAATGTTTTATGTCAATCAATTTTTCTTTTCTTTTTTTTCTGGATTTGTACTCATGATCACTTGATTTATAGGGGTCACACTCACTTTATTTATAAGGTTCATTCTCCCTTGATTTATAAGATTCATGCTCACTTGATTATTTTTCTCATCTGTTCAAAAATTGTTTGAGATCCTACCTTGATGTTGTGAATTATGTCGACTTCTTCTTATGAAAATGGTTTGGTCGATGTGCTTTCCAAGATTTCTAATATTTTTTCATTTTTCCCTTTGATAAATTCGCTGAGAGATAGTGCTTATTGTTGATCCATGACCTTAAAATTTTTTTTTAAGTAGGTCCCTATCGTCTGACAGTTCTGTACCAAACTCTTCATAACCGATTTCTTTATTTGAATGATTTTTAATATTTTTTCTTTTATTTTGGCTTTTGTTTTTTTTCGTTTCTCTTTCTTCTTTATTATATTTCTCTCACTTTATTTTTCAAATAATTTTTTAATCATGGAATTAGACCACCCCAAGTGTTTTTTCTATGTAGTCGATCTGTATTGGTACCCCAAAAGGGTTTTCACCAACAACCATATTAGATGCTATGTAGTATAACTTTTTAGTCAGTAGTCATTGACCCATTTTTGAAATGGCTTCCCTTGTAGTTTTCTTAATTGAACTACAACAATTGGTCGAATATATTCAATTATGTATGGCCCCAACCATATATTTTTTTTTTAGCTTTTGAGGTTTTCCTTTAACACGATTTTCATACATTAGCACCAAATCACCTATTTTAATGTCTTTTCTTTTCAGGTGTCCGTCATGCCATGTCTTCTATTGTCGTTTCTAGATTTCTTGGTTATGAAGAGAAATAATTCTTAATTCTTCCAATTGATGAAGGAAATGATTCTGGTCTCTCTCTAAATCATATATGATCACATATGCTACCCTAGCTACATTTGTCCATAAATGTAGTGGAACTACAACTTCTTGGCCATATAGTATCTTAAAGGGTGTGTGGTCGATCGATATTATATGTGGTCCTATAGGCCCAGAGTACTAACGAGACCTTATCATCCCAGTGTTAGAATAAACTTACTTTAGTAAATTGTTAGTAGATTGGGTTGGGTTTGTTGAGATGTTGAGATGTTGAGATATTCTTTCAACCTCTCTCACAAAGATTGGAATTAGTTAGATCTCAATCCAACTATATGTATCTCTGTTTATTGTGTGTAATACAATCAATTATTGTGTGAATTATTTGCAATGGATGCTCTTCCAATTTCTCATTTGGTATCAGATCTTGGCTGGGCTTAGATCCTCACAAAGTGCCCAGGAATATCAAATAGATTGAGAGTCTATTATCATGTACATACGTAGATTAGGAGTGTTGAATTTTTTATTTATGTGTGTTTAATTCCACTGCATGTTAGAGGAATATCCTCGTGGTGAAGATAATTTGGAGTTGGGCGCTAGAGGGCGTGCAAGAGGGAGATGTTTGGATCTTTGCATATGCAACATTTTTTTTGTGCTTTAATTAGTTGGAGTTACCTACGTGGAGGAGTCACATTGACAAATAATTTTCTAATGTGCTTTCCACGTTCCCGAGAGCATATGAAGCAATCTATTGATGGCCTCTATTTAATGGAAATCTGCTAATTCGGCGTTTAAATTGGGTGATATAGTTTCGAGGTTCTTTCAAACCTCTGAGCATACATGTCATTCACTTCCACGAGCTCGATAGCATTGCGAGTCAAAGCCACAAGGGTGTGGCATATATGGGCTTGATCCGCAAACAATAGTGAATCTATTCTACTGTGTTGAAAACAAAAAGATGTGGTTGGGGAAGCTCGCTTTATTTCTGTTCGTGGAGGTCATTATGAATGTTATGAATGTCGCGGTCAACCAGTCATTCAAAGCCCAATGGGTCAACAAGAAGGTTGCTTACTTCTACCCTGTGTGCATCCATAACTATATACAAAAGAGGCAATGCAACATACAATGAATGACTTGTTAATTCTGGTCAAAAGCAAAGAGGGGAAACTTATAATAATTAGTGTGTATTTAGTGTGTTAGTATTAGTTTGGTTTGTAAATTTTTTTGAACATAGTGATGTAGTTCAAGCTTGTAGTTCTTGCGTGTTCTTTGGTGCCACAAGAGCATGTTACTAGTTAGATTATGTCTAGTATGCTATAAGTTGTAGATTCTTGTTGTACTTCGGTGGTCCAAGATCAGGTTACATTTACCTGGTGAGTTTAAAGTTTTGTGTGTAAGTGTTTATGTAAAAATAAGAACTTTTATTTTGATGCAAGATGGTAGCCCCAATATCAAGTACATTGTTTTTATTGGAAGCCACCTTGTGTAAAGGAATGTTGAGGACATTTAGTATCCAAACTTTTCTTCTAGATACTGAAGGATAGCCGAAAGCAAAAATCCTACAGATGAAGGCAAGTTCATAGAATGCATCAATAATTGTCAACTTTTATCACGGAAGCCCTGATGAGCCAAGTTGTCAAATTGTCTAGTATACAAGTGCAAGAAATATGGTCAAAGGAGTTTTGACTTTAAATGTGTCGATGGAAAGCTCGAAGAAAAGGAAGAAGAAAGAGCGGAAAGTAATCGTCTTTTCAATCACCCATTTTAATGTCTTTTCAAAATTTGTTGAGGTGATTTGTAGGAAGACCAGATCAGACAGACAGATGAAAGTTCTAGTGTTATAATCTTTTGTGTTGTATTGTAATTTGTAAAGTAAGCATTAAGGGAGGGTGTTAGAATAAGATTACTTTAGTAAATTGTTAGTAGATTGGGTTGGGTTTGTTGAGATATTGAGATATTCTCTCAACCTCTCTCACAAAGATTGGAATTAGTTAGATCTCAATCTAACTATATGTATCTCTGTTTATTGTGTTTAATACAATCAATTATTGTGTGAATTATTTGCAATGGACGCTCTTCCAATTTCTCATTCCTCCGTAGATTCCATAAATTTTTGTTAGTGCTTTTTGAAGTGTTTTATTGAAGGATTTGGCTGCACCATTAGCCTGGGGATGATAGGTTGATGTCTTCCTCTAATCGATCATAAATTTATTCAACAATATTTGTATTGGTCTGTTAACAAAGTGAGTTCCTTGAATGATACAAATGGTTAAGGGGAATTCAAATCTTGTCACTATGTTTTCATATCTAAATTTAGACAAAATTTCCTTTGTGTAAGACTCAATCGGTTCTCCCTCAACAAATTTTGTTAAGTAATCGACTACATTGATGATGCATTTTTAACCTGTTATTTTAGGTCTATTAGGGAATGAGCCAAAAAAATTGATATCCCAAATTTCAAACAGTAAACTAGGGTTTATTGAGTGTAAAGGCATGTCATTTTTACGTAAGGGTTGAAAAGGGTTAACCCATTCATAGACATATGTCACATTGTTTAATTTTTATCCAACAATCCTTATGTAAAGTAGACCACCAAAGGCCTACCTCAAGAATCTTTTAGACTGTCGTGTCAGCTTCATAATGGCCTCCTATGGGACCAACATGATCTTCATCCATTCTTCCTTCTATTTCATGTTACAAAGTGTATCTCCTTAATATATAATTACGTCCAAGTTTATACAAGTATCCATTCATGAGAGTGAATGTAATTGCCTTTAATGCTAGAACCTTCTTTTCATTTTTAGGAAGATCTTCACGAGCCCTCTCTACCTCAAACAATTGAGGGAGGTCTACTAAATCCTTATGGATTTCCTTGACCCAAAATATATACGCATAGGGTAGGTCATCGTCTATACTCGTCGGTTCTTCTCTGGTTTCTAGTCAGATAGGTGGTTCAGGAAAACAATATTGTTACCTATTCAGACAACTATATCGAAGTCAAATTTTGAAAACAGTAGTATTCATTGGCATATTCTTCCCTAATGTACTAGTTTTTTCACCAAGGTTTTTTTGGCTTGATGAACGATGAAAAATGGGAAGGTGTTTCCCAACAAATATTGTTTAATTTTAAGAAAAGAAAATATCGTAGCTAAAGATTCTCTTCATGTCATCAATTAATTGCATTACACTTTATTAAGTTTTTTACTGGCATGCGGATTTCGATGATCGAGCATATCCTCATATGGTTGTGATAATATTGATCCAAAAATGATTTTGGATGCATTGACATGTACATGAAATTGTATTGACCAGTACAAGAATCACAGAATTGGTGCCTCTACTAATTTTCATTTTAGTAGTTTAAATGATTGGTTACATTCTTGACTCCATACAGATTAGACATATTTTCATAGGAGTTCATTGACTAGAAAAGTAAAGTTGGATTAATGTATTATTAATTTGTGATAGTATCCTGTGTGGCCAAGATATATTTTGATCTAGTTATGATTCACCAATGGATTTATATCGAAGATTTTTTTGATTTTGGACATTTCAACTTCAATGCCATCCTTTCATACAATATGACCAAGAAATATTCTTATTGGAGTGGAAAAGAAGCATTTTTTTTATATTTAAAGAAATATGGATCTTTCAACATCTCTCTAGCATCATACTTAACCATTGAAACTATTGTTTGAGCATACTGTAAATTGTGTAATTTTAAAAATAGATATACATCGTCTTGTAAATATATTATTGGAACACTTTGACAAAAATTCTAGAAAATACTACAAGTGCATTCTTGATGCCAAAAGGAATTACTTGGTATGCAAAAGAGTCAAATTCAGAAACAAAAGTGGTTTTTTCTTGGTATTGTTTGGCAATTTTTACTTGATTATATCTAAAGAATATTTCTGTAAAAGAGTAAAATTCATGTCTTGTGACTTCACTAATTATCATGTTCAAAAAAAGTGTTAGGAATGGGTCAGTTATGGTTAATTTATTTATTCCACAGAAGTCGACGCATATCCTTATCCTTTTGGGGTCGTGTGTTTTGTGTTACATGTCCACATGACTTGCCCATTCTTATTTATCAATTGGGTAAATGATTCCAGCAACTAACATTGCCTCGATTTATTTTTGCACAATGTATTTATAGTTATGGGACAATTTATATGGTAATTTATTGATTTTATTTTAGCCCAGGATGAGTTCTATTTTCATCTCCCCCATATCTTCCACAAGTCCTTTGATATATTTATAGTCATGGGAGAAGAAATATTGGTATTCTTGAAGTAAGTTGATTATATCTACTATTTTGTTTTTGGTCCAGTAGTCGTCTATCTTATCCATTTTTGGTCGTTTGTCTATTGATATGTAAAATTCTTTTGTTTTTAGTTTTTCATTCCTTCATATGAGCGCTTCAACTCATACAAGTGGATTTACCACCTATTATTTCATTATAAGTAGGTGGGAAGTAGAGATTCTCTAGATATTATTTTCCTTCTTTGGATACTTTTAAATTTTTTTTCACAAAATTAGTTACTCTGAGGTGATCCTTTTTCCATCTAAAACTTTGTCATGGAAAACATTTGTTTTCCATGTCCAATCAATGAGAAATTTTATTTCTTTGTTGGTGACTCGACACAAAGTTGCAAGTTGATGTTGATCCCATGTCAACTTTATCCTTACCTCTCTTTTCAACTTTGTAAATAGATTTTGACCGATAATCTTGTTGACTACTCGATTGACTGATGTATATATATGGTAAATAACTTAACTGGTTGTTAAAATATCTTGATCGACTACCTAAATGACTGATTCCAGGAGAAGTGTGATGAACCATCATAACTTGATGTTCCAGCACCCCTGATCATCACATGAATATGGAGATTCAAGAGGTGAAATTACATCAATAGGACACCCCCCATAATTATAGCTTCTCAAAGACAAAGCATCATATGGATCTTGATAAATGTAGCTTCATCTAACAAATTAGCGAAGATATCAACTAATTGATCATATCTCCTACAATAGACAAGAGAGACAACATTCTCCTAAACCAACTGTCTCAAAAAGAGAGCATCGAGATCAACATGCTTCAACTTACTGTGGGTAGTAGGGTTTTTGGCAACTTGAATGCCACTCTTTTTCATCATATATGGTATTCGAGGTATGACCAAGAAATCCAAACTCACCAAGAAGTTGGAAAATCCATATTGCCTCTATACTAGCATGAATGACACCATAATATTCTATTTCTATAGTCGATAAAGATACTACCTTCTATTTATTACATGACCAAATCAATGGTCCAGTGCTAAAGTGAAACACATACCCAAAATTGGACTTCCTATCATTATTGATTCCTACCTAGTAGGTGTCGATGGAGCTGACCAACGAATCTAAACTTCAAGAATACTTGATACAAATATGAATGGTACCCTTGAGATAGTGAACAATAATTTTAAATTCTTTCTAGTAGGTTTCTCTGGGATCCTATAGAAAATGATAAACCACACTAACAACAAAGGAAATGGAAAGTCGACCATGAGTAAGATAAATGAGACTATCGACTAGTTGTTGATAGAGTGTAGCATCAACTTGGGGAGTTTGACAATTGTTTATCATCTTTACTCTAGATTGAAAGGGAGCAACAAAGGGATTACAATTTTCCATTTTAAAATGTGTCAAAAGATCCATTACATATTTATATTGATAAATGAAAAAAATATCATACAATGGTAATAAAGAGCCAAAAAATAATGTCGAAGATGAAGATATGTGATGTCAAAGGAGTCATCAAGTTGTTTCTTCAACCTAAGAATGAGATTAGCATTATTTCATGTCATGACAAGCTCATCGACATATACAAAAATAATTAAAGTGTCTCCATGAGTATGGAGTACATATAAGATATGATCAAATTCACAATGTTTGGAACCAAGTTAGAGAAATAAATTGTCAATATTAGAATACAAAGCTCTAAGAAATTCATTCAAACCATAAAGAGACTTCTAAAGTCAACAAACTAGGTTAAAATATGTCACAAATCTAGGAGGTTGTTCCATGAAAATATCTTCTGACAGTTTTCCTCAAAGAAAGGAACTCTTCACATCGATATGATGGCTCTGAACTTCAAATCGATAAACAAGAGAAATAATTTGTCTAACATAGTTCATCTTCACAATGGGAGAAAACGTTTCAGTGTAGTTGATATCTTCTTTCTAGGTGAGATTTATGATGCTCAACGACATTATCAAAATTATATTTGGTCTTGTGTATCCATGGACACTTCACAATATTCTTCCCTTATGGTTGGGGAAATAAATCTCAAGTGTGATTATTTGAAAATGAATCCATTTATGTCTGCATAGCCTTCTCCAATTGAGTTTTTTCTTGCATGTTTGAGTAGGTAACATGATCAGAAGTTTGAATAACATGTGTCATCAATACAATGATGGCGTGTTGCTTCCATCTATGAGTTTTTAGGCCTGACAAAATATCATCGACATCAAGTCCAACAACTTCAATGGTCTTGGCAGACCATCTGTGTAGACAAGAAAAGGGTGAATTGTTTTTCACTGCAGAAGGTTGATCAGAAGTCAGAGAAATTTGAGTCGATGGAGATGGAAGACCATTCAAAAAATATATTGAATCACCATTCAAATCATAATTTTAAGGTCCAATCAAAAAAACAACAAAGCTTGACTTTCGAGTCAAATGACTAAAAAATGGAACATGAGAACTAGATAAAGAAAAAAACATGAAAGTGATCATCATGTAATACTACAGAGGAGGAGTTAAACAACTTGATTCTAGAATACTTCTCATAAACCATATATTTATTATGATAATGATCTATTGTTTGACATGATAAAATAATCAATAATATTTAGAGTCATTAGAGTATCCCACCATGAAGCAAGAATGACTCTTTTCATCCAATTTCTTTCTGCAATCATTAGGAATATGAGCCTAGGAAAGACATTCAAACGTACGAAGTTGGTCTGATGAGGTATGTTTTCCGTACCATCATTTGATGAGAGTCACCAAAGGAATGACTCGAGTCAAGATGCAATTGAGACGATAGTTTTCAAAATAAGCAACTTTAGCCTAGAAGCGAGGAGGAAAATCTTTGTCTTGCAAAATACATATATCCATTTTGACTATCATGCGATTCTTTCATTCTGCAACACCATTCTTCCTTAGGAGTATTAGGTATCGACCACTACCATTCAATACCAGATCAAACTAGGTATTGTTTAAAATGTTTATTCACATATTCACCACCATTGTCTGATCCCATGCACTTGATGGGTTGATGACATTGATTTTTAGCAAATACCCTGAAATCTTTGAAATTTTCAAAGACAATATTCTTGATATTTAAAAAATAAACCCAAGCGAAACAACAAATATCATCAATGAAATTCAATATACCTTGCACTTACTAAGGAAGTTAGATCGGTGTAGAAAAAATCACCATGAACTAGATATAGGAGGTTTTGTTCTCACCGGGTATTTCCAAAGACAGAGGGTTCTTGATGATGCTCACCAAGAACACATATTTTACATAATCCATTAGGGGGAAAACATTTTGGTAAACTAACAACCATATTCTGATTTTCCATCCACTGCAGACTTAAAATTTTTAGGTGTCCTAATTTTTCATGCCAAGTTCGACTTTTTTCATAGGTGTGCACAACAAGAGGATGCAGTTCTTAGTTGGGTCGATTGGTATAAAAATAATTATAGAAAATATCCTTCGGTTCGAGAAACCCTTTGGTAAAAATCGATCAACCTTTCTTCAAATATCTAAAAAGGAACCAATATGTCCCAAACTCCATAATTTTAACTATCTTTGTGAATTGATAAACTGACAAAAAATTGGTAGTGAGACTCGATACATGATATACATCGAAAATTCTCCCATGTCATCAGGAAATGTCATCCTGACTAGCAATGTCAAGAACAAAATCATCAACAACATAGGACTTTCTCTCCACATATTTATATAAGTTCTTTAACAAGGAAGCACCCTTAGCTATATGATGAGTGTACCCAGAGTCAAATACCCATTTTCTTGTGCATAATGAAACAAAAATAATTTAGAAGGTTTGACTTGGAAGGTCAAATTATTACTGCATACATGAACAAAAGACACATCTCCTTCAAGGCATTTAACATTCTATTTTAGGTCGTCTCTCTTATTTTAGTAGACCTTCCCCACATGTACAATGTTTCGATAGTACTGACATCTATTATTATTTTGAATCTGATGAACTGCATATAACTTCCCTTGAGGTTCATGGTTTAGGTGTCTAGGTCTTTATGTAGGGGTATTAAACCCTCCTCTTTCCTTTTGATTTGACTTTCCCCTTCCATTGAGCAAGTGGGATTGATGTTTACTACCAAGATTAACTTCATAAAGCAATATGTTCTTATCAATGGTCAATAGGCCACATAAATATTCAAATATGTAATCATTACCATCTTCATTATTTGCCTTCCAATTAGTGCAAAATCTCGAAACAAACACATTGAATGGTGTTATCAAATTCATCAAGACCTTCTTGATGAGTTGTATGTATTTCTTTTGATAATTCTTTTCAAATTCACTTTATTTCCACTGTAGTTCCTTGACATGTTACTAATGGTCTTTTATTGTCTCTAAAGAATAATTATTGAGAGATATCAACTCTTATCCAATTGCATTATGTATCTTTCATCAACTTTGTCAAACATTCACTTCAACTTCTTCTAGGATTGATGAGAGAATTTTATTCCAATGATGCGAAAACACTTCTCCCATGATATATAGGTCATGATGACCCCAATAACATCATTCTTCTTTCCATCAACAAATTTTGTTTTCTATTTGTCTATTAGATATGGAATCACAATCTTGGTGCACTTCCATAGTCCTTTACTCTTCAATGGGGTTTCCATGTTTGGTTCTCATACAACGTAATTTTACCCATTCAAAATTGTGGGATCAATCTTTGAATCCATATTCTATATCTATACATATCTTACTTGTTTCCACAAGTTATACTTTGCAAATCATCAACCCAACACAATTTGCAGACAATAGGTGAGGTCACGACCGGTCTCTCTTGTAACATTTTTGGGAATGGGTGTAACCTCATAAGAAAAAAAAGCCAAAAATGTATATGATTGAAGTGGATAAGTTTCAAATATAACAACTTGTGTCTAAAGACACCTCTACAATACTTAAGAAGAGGAAATTGTGATCAGAACATCAAAATTCATATTGAACATGGGAACCATTTTCAAAATTATCATACAACACATGTACATATGTTTATAATGACCCAAGGGTCTACAATTTATATCTTCAATATCTCACCAACATCCTTGGAATTAGGAAGATCTTGTCTACATATAACTTTTGGTAGGTAGAGTTGACTCTGTCAAATCCACATCGTCTAGTTGGCTCAACAAGGGTGCTTGAACCGATTGTCCATGCATCCAAATCACATTATTTTGATTTGTTGGTTGATCCACCAACTCACTATCTTAAACTATTGTTTGAATTCCCGAACGATATGATTGTTTACCAATGAACTGACTAATCTAGATATTTGGTTGATTTCTCGACTAGTTGTTTCTAGATGTTGATCAACCACCTCACCAAATGATTCCAAGAAAACCGTGATGAACCACCAAGACTTCATGTTCTAACATTATGTGGCATATCATCCAGTGTGCTAGGAAACATCTGTGGTCATATTATTTCATATATGTATCCCAATCATCCGCATTCATTTTGACATTGATGAATGTGGGACACTAGGTCAAAACCATAATTGAATATTAATATGTTGACCTTTGTTAATAATTTCCTACCTCCAAATAAATCTACAAAATATTTCATGTAAATGGTCCATATTTGTAGGAGAGGATCACGAGTCTCTAAAAATAAACTTGGTTGGTGAAAGACTCAAAGAGACTTTATATTCGACTATGTTCCTCCACTATTTTCGAAAATTAATGAACATGAGTTGATGGAGAAATTATTTCATTCAACCAAAGTGGTGGGCCCGACATCATGTAGGTCAAAATCAAAGTTGGTGTTTTCTTTATGTTTCTTTGATAGATGATGGGTATTGACTTGATGAAGAATGATGTGCATAGTCTTTTAATATGTATTTCTTCTATCAAACAATAATCATTTTACTTCTAATCATAATTTATGTTCAACATTGTCTCTTTCATCATTCATGATTTCATATAACCATTGGGTCTCCTCATATTCATCCCATATTTCAATATATGATATTCCTTCTTTAGGGTTCAGAGGTATTATAATATACTTACCACTTCCCTTGAGTTTGATCCTATCTCCCATGAGAGAAATAATGGATTTCATATTTCATCCCCAAGGTTGGCCTACTAATGAGGGATAATTATCGATTCCCTAGACCAAGTTGATAACTTCAAAATTAATTGAAGTTAGAATTCCCATTATGTGTTTTTTTTTTAATTTATGATTATTTTGATCAATTCAATGAATCCCTGATTTGTTGATTTTAGATAGTTCATTGTAGCCACAATCACATAGCTTCCAAGTTCTGTCCATGTGTCTCGAGGGATAATATTAAATTGTGATCCAAAATCAATGATGACTTATCATACCATGTGATTATTTATTTTGACATCAACTTGGGGGTCGTAATCATTAATATGATTATCTTCCAATAATTTTTAAATGAGTTTGTAGGTTTATTGGTATTTGTTATATTCCATTTGTTATATTCCCTAGTTTCTCAGACTACAACCTGAGGGAATCTCCAACTCCCCAATTTTCTGGCTACATCCAGAAGGAGGATACAACCCCTTATATTCTCTAGCTACAACTGGAAGGTGGCTACAACCACATTCCATTGCCTCGTCCAACCGCCCTAACGTACAAGTAGAATGATGGAACCACTGTCAAACTATCACTGTGAGATATATTGCTTCAAACCTGTACCAATCAACCTGCACCAAACAACTTGTACCAATAACCTGAACCATCCATCTATCATGCATTAACCTGCACTTCAACTTGTACCATAAAAAAGTGCATCAACCATGTACCAACCTGTACCAAACAACCTGTAATCAAATTGTATGATAAACAAGTGCATCAACCATGCACCAACCTGTACCTCAACCCGCAAACCTTCCTTAACTTTAACAACAAGAGACTAGCATTTTCATCAAACTTTACTTTAGTCTCACATGACTAGTTTTGGATTAGTCAACAAACCTAACTTGAAATAGTCATAACTATGTATCTGTAATGAATAAAGATATGAAAATAGTACACAATGTTCTTCATATTTTTTTATGCAATTCCTCCAGGTGTCATTACTTGGAACCTCTCATAAAATGAGATATAGAAAAAATGGCATACCTTGTTGAATTCTGGCTTATTCTAGAGAGTGAACTTGTAGACCGTTCCCCACACAAAATATTTGTTGTATGAATCTGAAAATTTTACACAGAATACTACAAAATGTACTCTAACCAATACATTTTTTCTTACTAAATTTTGATATGTTATGAAGAAGTTATGACGTTTTTACCCAAAACACTTGTTTTAAACTAGTTTCAGGACTAGCTACAAACTCTACTTTCTACGGAGTGTAACTCCAAAAATACAACGGCACAAAAGACGAAATTTGTACCACATCTACTTGGATATATTTCCTCAATTTCCTCCCAATTTCATGGTCTGAATCATTCTATAAAAAATGTTATTGTGAAAATGGTGAGATGACCTGTAAATAACATACCTTAGATAGCATCATCAAACAAATTTATCCTCCCTTGAATTTTGGCCTTGTTTACTTCACCTTCCCTCTAAAATTCGGCTTAGATATCCTTTGGTTACCTCAGTCACCTGTAGATATTCAATATGCTCAAGTGTGATTAAAATGAGAGAGCCTTTCCTCTTATTTATATTCTCCAAGTAGCTTCCTTAGAGGCATCTTCTAGGCCACTTTGTCCACATAGCCACTTTGTCCACATAGTCACCTATGGCCAACTTTTCCTAATTTTCCACTTGTCCATGTATCCAATAGCCAATTGACCACTTAACCCATTTTCCTGATTTTAGGGTTAACCTTCTTATAACCACTTTCGATAATTAGAAAGTTCTCTATTTAGTTTATTATTTAAATAATCTTCCTTGAATTTGTCACTTCACTTTATTATTTAAATAATCCTCTTTGATTTTGTCACTTCACTTTATTATTTAGATAATCCTCTTTGACTTTGTAGCTTCAATTTATTATTTAAATAATCCTCTTTGACTTTGTCACTTCACTTTATTATTTAAATAATTTCTTCTTTTCAAGCACTTTGACTTATTTGACCTTTTGGGGTTTCAAGCCAATCATATGAGGGTCCTTCAACTTCGTAGGGCCATAACTCTCAAACCGTGAGGAGTTCTGTGATGTTCCACATACCACCGGAAATGGCATGACATGTACTATCCATGTAGAATAGTCTTACTTGAAAATATATCAAAACTCATACCATTATACATCAAACAAACATGGTTTCATTACCCAAACCATTGTGCTACCAGACTTTCTTCAAGGGTTGAAATCAATGAAAACCAAC
The DNA here is from genome assembly GCA_009831015.1 of Picea engelmannii. Classification (NCBI taxonomy): domain Eukaryota; kingdom Viridiplantae; phylum Streptophyta; class Pinopsida; order Pinales; family Pinaceae; genus Picea; species Picea engelmannii. The sequence continues at coordinate 245,932 of ML781260.1, forward strand.
CCAATTAATCAATGCCCTTAAGATGTTGAGTAATTCAATTAGTCGACCGACAAACTTTTTTTCTTTTAAAATTTTAAGAAATTCATCTAAAACAACATGTTTAGTAACTAACATGTTCTACATACCAATGGACTATGAGGTTTTTTGTCAATGATAGAAGGGATATGATTGAGCATATCCTTAAATATTTTATCGTGTTTGCATAATGTTTCTCTTAGACGTTTTTTGATCTCTTTGAGATTTTTTATTTCCAAATAATTAATGCCTTGGACTTTGAATAATGTAAGGAAGTTGTTCTTAATATTCACTTTGGACCACCTATAATTTGTATGTAGTTCATGAACCACCTGAATGCTCTAGCTCATAGTCTTACATTGATCACGCCTATGTATTTTTCTTTCACTATAATATCAACAACATAAAAACAAAAACTTGCAAATGAATGCATGTCATTTGGGATCCCCATATGTCTCATAAATATGGATTTGATTTATCCCCATATTCTCTTTAGTTGGAGGTTTTAGATTTGGGATTAAAAGGGGATTTTCCATTTGTCACTCGACTGAAATATTATATAGTGAAGTGAGTTGTGTTTTGACTGGTAGAGTCAACAAATAGCTAATCAACTTGACTAGAACAATCAAGTGTTGTACTTTGGTCGGACTGGGATTCATTCATATTTCTATTTCCTCATTTAGTGGGATTTTCTCATCCGTTTGGAAAACTTTATCTATGTATTCAACGAACCGTCTTTCAAATGGATATGTCAGTTCATCCTAAATTTTCACTGATCTAGATTCTTGTTCTTCAATAAGTAGATTTGATAGGGAATTAGAGTCCATGATATCCTTAATATGGAGGAGTAGCTTTTCTTCTTTTTGAATCCCCAATCAACTTTTATCTATTTCTATAATTTAAATTGAAATTCCCTTGCACATATTGTCATTTTCATCTATTTTATACAACACCTTAGAGGATTTAGGATCTATATGAATCATTTTATGGGAGAAGTCTCTTATATGGGGAGTACTATCTCTAATAGTAAATTTGTTAAGCCCTAATATTGGCTCATTACCCCTTAATTGGGGCATATTAGATTAGTAATGTTATTTTATTTATGTCGGCTTTAGGCCATTAGTTGTAATTTAGATTAGTAATGTTATTTTATTTATGTCGGCTTTAGGCCAT
>ML781260.1:251855-270664 GCA_009831015.1 Picea engelmannii
CTAGTCTCCTATATATACCAAGGAGACATTTTCATTTTGAATCATCTTGTACTTGAACATTTAAGTGGGGTAAAAGGAGGTTTCCCCCTCGAAGAGGCTTATTATCTGAAATTATCTCTCTTTCAAGGCGTTGAGTACTTTTTATGAGGTTTTTCTATGCTATATTGATATTTGGTTCCTAACATATTTAGTGGGATTTTCTCATCCGTTTGGAAAACTTTATCTATGTATTCGACGAACCGTCTTTCAAATGGATATGTCGGTTCATCCTAAATTTTCACTGATCTAGATTCGTGTTCTTCAATAAGTAGATTTGATAGGGAATTAGAGTCCATGATATCCTTAATATGGAGGAGTAGTTTTTCTTCTTCTTGAATCCCCAATCAACTTTTATCTATTTCTATAATTTAAATTGAAATTCCCTTGCACATATTGTCATTTTCATCTATTTATACAACACCTTAGAGGATTTAGGATCTATATGAATCCTTTTATGGGAGAAGTCTCTTATATGGGGAGTACAATCTCTAATAGTAAATTGACGTATCACGAGGCTCGAATAATAAAAATTTCTAGTTTATGTCATGTCTACCAGTTGAAGGGAACCAATTCCAGCCTCTACCAACTATAGATTTTTACTCCTTATAGGAACTTTCGGGTTGCTCCTATTGAATCTAGTTGGTCAGTGTTGATCTTAGATGAGTCCATTGTCCCAATGTTTAGGATCTCATGGTATTATTTTCTATTTTAACTTTGAGTATTCATCACATTACAAATTTATTCTCTCCTCATTTTTCTTTTTTCCTAGTCAAATTTTTGTATGTTGGGAGAAGGTTTACGATACTGCGTTCGATGTGCAATATTCATTTTATAATCTTGTTCTAATGTGTACTCTATTTCATTTGTATTCCTCCTTTATTGTTTCATTGGTATATTCATTATGGTTTCCTAATTTTAATATGACTATGGAATCTAACGTATCATCAACCACCCATTGTCAACCCGACTTACTCGAATTTGAAAATTTAATCCAAGGTTTCCATGCTAATTTTCATAAGAATAAATCAAAAATTTAGTTTGCATATTTGCAGATGCATTCTAATAATTATTCCCACTTGATTTGGCATTCCTCCTAGTTAGATATTGGTGGTGGAGTAATCAGAGGAGGTTGGTATGCAATAATATCACTACTCCTTTTTCTAACAGGAATTTATCCAACAAGGGTGTAGTGAAAACAAATTCTCGTGAGCATCAATATACATTTTTCTTCGAGTGTATCGACGGATGTTCTATCTTCAATTATTTGTTTTTGGAAATATTCTTGAGAAATTATGTGGACCCACTTATGGAAGTTTGTCCAACCTATGTTCATGATTTTTATCATTAATTATTAATTTGTAGTGTGTCTACTCATTAGTAGGTTGATTGACGTATTTTCTTACTTATTTTGGGATAGCTTCAAGAAATCACCCATGCGTTTCTGTAAATAATTGTTCTTGCGCTTCTGACATAGTCAATTTATTTTTCCATGTGTAATTTTTCATATAATCCTTGACCTTTTTCTCCCACCACTCACGTATCTCTTACAATATTAACATCTATGTGTGCATTATCTTACACTCTAGGGTTCAGTAACTATCAATAACAAAACCAATGTTGTAATATAAGAGATTGTATGAGGAAGTTATCAATAATACTTCATAAAAAACAATATACTAAAATACACTAATATACAAGAACACATACATATAAGAGATAGAAGAGTACACAAAGTAATGAGGAGATGAACAATATGCACTTTATAATATTTCACAACAACCAACTTTCTCTATTACATAGTCACATATTTATACTTACACATTTAGTTACAAGGTATTTGGAACTTCCTAACTGCGTCGGTCAGTCGACCTAACTGGGAAATCGAATGACTTACATATTCAACTAGACAATCAATTTACTTGCATATCCAAATTGGTTGACTATCAAGTATAGTGGACATAGTCGACTAGCCCCTATAGGAAGTTGTGGAAAGGATGAATAGGATGTTGATAGAAAGAGATAGGAGGATTTTCAATGGTGACTAGTTAGGACAACAATGTTGGGGAGAGGCAATGGACATTGCATGTTACTTGGTAAATTGATCACTTGCATCAATGTTGGATGAATTGACTCCACATAAGGTATGGACTGGTACAAAACTCTCCGTGACACATTTGAGGGTTTTTTGTTGTGATTCTTACGTACACACTCCAAAGGAAAATTAGAGTAATATGGATAAAAGGAATGAAAAGTCTACATTTATTGGCTATAAATATGGTTTTAAATATTATAATATTTGGAACCTAGAAACTAAGAAGGTAGTGTATATCCAAGATGTGGTATTTAGAGAAATCAAAGATATTGTCAAACATGAAGTTCTACTAGGGGAGGAAGAAACAAAGAAAGTATAGTTTGAATTGAAGGATAATGAATCAAAATCTATAGAAGAACGAGAATAAGAAGAATAAGGGCCTCATAATCCACCATTGATGATATCAGTTTAGGAAATAAGGAAAATAGAAAGATATACTCCAACTAGTTTCCATTCAAATTTTAATTTGTTTATTACTGGTGATGATCCTAAAATTGTTAGGGAAGAAATGGATTCAAAGGGTGGAAAAATATGGAAAAAGGCCATGGTTGAAGAAATGGTATCCTTGGACAAGAATGAGGCTTGGGATTTAGAGGAGTTGTGAATGGAATAAATTTCATTCGAAAGAGATGGGTTTTTAACAAGAAGTTGAATGCATAAGGCAAAGTGGAGAAATACAAAGATGAGTTAGTAGAAAAAGTTTATTTCTAGGTAAAGGGAATTGACTTTGGTGAATTTTTTTCTCTTATTTCCAAGTTAACATCTATTATATTTTTTCTATCTATTGCTGCTAATTTTATTTTTAAGTATAATAGATGGATGTGAATACACCGTTCCTACATGGGGATATGGAAGAAGAAATCTACATTAAGAAACCAAAATGATTTTTGGTGAAGGGAAAGAAATAGATGGTATGCATGCTGAAAAATTCCTGGTATGGGTTAAAGAAACCACCAAGGATGTAGTATAAAAAATATGATACTTATATATTGGGACCTTGCTTCACAAGAAGAAAATTAGATCACTATGTGTATTTCAAATTAGTAGGTGATTGTCTTATTTATTTGGTCTTGTATGCGGATGATATGTTGTTTACAACAAACAACAATGAAATTATCTAAGATGTGAAAACTTAGTTGTCCACTAAATTTGACCTGAAATTTATTGGTGCTATGAATTTTATTTTGGTCATGCAAATTATAATAAATTGAGAAATTAGAAAAATCTAGTTGAACAACAGGAAACATGTCGAGTCAATATTGAAGAGGTTTATTATGAAATAATGTAAACATACCAAGTTCCCTATTCTTGTAGTTGTAAAGTTATTTGTAGGTTAGTGTCCAAAAACACAAGAAGAGGAAGAAGACATGTTTCATGTTTCGTATGCTAGTGCGGTTGGTCATTCAATGTATGGAATGGTCTACACTACACTAGACATTACACATGTAGTTGGAGTTTTGAGCAGGTATATTCCAAAACTAGGGAAGGAGAATCTGGTAGTAGTAAAGAAGGATTTCTGGTATTTGCATGGGACTACTAATTATGGATTGTGTTACCGTGGAAGACTAGGATTGGACAGATTGTTTTTCATACATGTTTTTTGTTGATGTAGACTGGGCTAGAGATCTAGATCGTAGAAGATCTACAAGTGGGTATATTTTTAACCTATTTAGAGGAGAAATCAATTGGATGAGAAAAAGATAGTTTATAGTGTCATTCTCAACTACATAATATGAATACATGGCAGCCACTCATGCAATAAAGGAATCAATATGGTTAAATAAATTTTGTTCAAGTGTTGGGTTGGTACAACAAGATATAAGGACATATTGTGACAGTCAGAGTTCAATCTTCTTGGAAAGGAACTGAGATTATAATTTTAGTTAAAATCATATTCATATTAAGTATGATTTTTTCAAAGACATGGTTGAAGAGAAGAAGGTGTTGTTGGTGAAGGTGGACACTTTGGAGAATATTACAAATTAATTAACAAAGTTTGTGAGCACTGAGAAGTTCTCTTGGTGTAGAGAACCAATGGGAATTTATTTGTTGGTTTGTTTATCATTAAATTCTACGACCCCTATATGAAAAGAAAACAATAAGTGGGATCATTTTTGGTAGGTGTTGGGGGGTTTTATTTTCCAATTGTTTTGGCAGTCTTTCATTTTTGGTGGGGGTGGTTTTCTCCTTTCGAAATTTAGTGGTGCACGGTATTTCAACCCATGGTTTTCTAACTCCAATTAAGGAATTAATGTTGTAGTCTAATATGGGTCAATGGATTAGAGGTTTTTTGGATGTCATGAGGTCCATTTATTGTATTTAAAAAAATGAAGTTGGATGATGAATAGAATTAGAGGCGCGTCTCTAAAACATGTTGTTATTTTTCCCAGTTGGTTTTCTAGGGTAAATATATTTTTATACGCAACATCCCCATTTTTAATCCCTAATTTAATTATGTATAATGTAAATACGATATATGGTCATGGACACAAATATGTAATGTGTAAACATTGTATATCAAAGTAATAAAATAAATGTAATTTCGACTATAGATGAAAAAATATGGAGTAATGAGGGATAAGTTTCGACAGGAGAGGGGAGGATCTAAAAGAATGTCTAAGAGGGGGTCCAAGGGGGAATTACCCATGTCTATTAATTTCAACCCACTTCTTGAAATTATTATTTTTGTATTAAACCTTATAATTTCCTCTCGACTATATCAAATCCCCATTCATGAAACACGTGTAAGAAATTTGGTGTGAGAAGTCACATCTAATAGTTATGAGAGCATCGAGGATAAGTATAATCAACAATGGGGAGTGTGAGAGTAAGCATACTTGGGGTAAAAGAAACTTCGTATGGGGAAAGAGAGGATTTTTTTTCATGCATTTTTTAGAGTAGCAAGGGAGAAAAGAGAGTTGGAGAGTGAGTGAAACCATAGTGGGAATCTATGGAAGCTAGTTGAAGCTGTAAAATCATAAAGAAGAAGGTTGTTAGGAATTTATAATGAAATGTTTTGTGATATATTTCCCTACAACATTGAGTTTTATACTGTGATCTTTTCCTTTTGTAACTAACATTCTTGGAGTCCCCAATAAGAGGGATTCCTAGCCAAGCTTTGCTAGAGAACTAGATGGAAGTGGGAAGGACTGAGGGACTATGTGTAGTGATGGGCAATCCCATTCCTTGGGTTGTGCAAGTTGAGGGGAAGAGAGCTGGTGGATTGGGATAACAATAGGAAAATTAGCTCATGGTGGGTTATGTTGCATTGTGATTAGACAATTGAGAGACACCCCTTTCTGGTGTATTCATAGCCCCAAATCAGGGTTTATTTGTTGCTAATATTTGGAGAAGTAAATATATAGTTGGTTGGAATGTTAATACTTTATAGCGGGTTGCACATTTGGTTCAAAGGATAAGTGTTTATTTGTATTATGTTGTTTTTAATCATGAGAATTATTGGTTGTGCATATACTCTACTCTTGAGTGGATTTATACACTATTGTGTGTATGCATATTTTCCTGAAATTCATATCGATGTTAAATGCATGTTAAACAAGCAATGCATTGAAAGTTATTATGGGTTTTGATTGTTGTGTGGTTACTCTAAGTTTGAGAAATACTTATATGTTGTAAAATATGAGTTTAATAAATTGCATTCATGTTTAAATTAATGTTGTTAGATGTACGGGAATTTTAGCATGATGCATGAAAAAAATTATTTTTCCGATTAAAACCATTGATCATTGATGTGAAGGAAAATCGTCAAACGCCAATGCAAAGGAAATCATTGATCATCGATGATCGAGGTTTGGAGAAATTTAAGAACAAAATTTATTTACCAAACAAAATCATTGATTGTCGATGCAAAGGAAATAAAAGTCAATTTTCAACGAAGGAAAGGAGGGTAATGACATGGAAGAATCAGTGAATGACACATGAACATTATTATCCACATGCCATGCCATGCCATCTAGTTACCATGTCAACAAAAATAATCTTTTAAAAAATATATATATATGGAGCCAAAAACTTGTTTTGGCCATAACATGAGTGTTTCAACTCAGAACTAGATGAAATTTTAGGTGTGCATACATAGTGATGAGCGATACAAGAATTCCAGTGAGGTATACTCATTAATTTTGCTTAATTTTTTTCAAAAGTGTGAATCAACGACTTTTGAAGATTATGGTTGTTCTTAGTAACCGGGGCTTAGATGAAGATGAAAATTTGATAGTGATATAAAAAGGTTGACATATAGATACCTATTTGGTATCCCAGTAGAATTCGAAAGGGGTTGGTTTGGGGATACTGAAATAGTGCAATATCCATTATTTTTGGGCATATTTTGGGGATTTTTTTAAATCTTCGGAGGAGGAAATGGGACTCTAGATCCCCAATCCATAACATTTTATTTAATCGACATTTCTCCTATACATAAATACAAACAATGTTTTGTTTAGGTAGTTTTTCCCAATTTTTCTTTGTTTTGGAGATAACCATTTTTGGCTCAAATTTCAAAGTATGGAGAAAGTATAAAAGTGCAAAGTCGTCCATTTCAGTTTTGCACAAAATTTGTTTGGAGCATCGGATTATGAATACAAAAGTCAATGTGTATTATCAATAATTAATAGGATATGTTCCCAATATAAAAAAAAAAATATTATTCCTAATCGATTGTATTCTACAGGTGGTCGAAAATGGTCTCTCAGAAAAATGGTAGTAGTCAAAACAGAGCACAAATGAGTAGAAAAATGAAAATCCCAGAACGACATAACTTCTCACTTATGACTCATAATTAGGCATAATTATAATCATTATAAAGATAATTCAAATTAGAATGTATATAAACAATAAAAAATAGATTCCAATTCATCCATACCTTTCAAAAACTCAACTAAAACATGACCTATGATCTAATTTATGAAATATTTTACATTATAGATAACTCTAACAAAAAATGTTTCATTCACATTTCTTATATAATTAGAGGTAAATGAAATAATATTTGGTTCCTATATGATAAATGTATTATTGGATAATTCCCAAGGGACTTACATCCTTGAGAAGGAGTTTGTAGGTCTAAATTTCAACATGGGAAATGCAAAGACCAAAACTAATGGATGTAAGGGTAGAGTGCATCCTATAGAGTTGGTTGAGACTGTGAGAAGTCTGTAAAAGTAATATTAGAGATATATAGTATACAATGAAAGGATGATGAGATATCATGAAGAGATGCTACAAATTTTGAATATGTTGCAGAGACAAGTCAATAAATATTATGGCGCAAAATAAGAAGTTAATGCAAGAGAAGTAGAAGAATCCAAATCTCATGATAGGAGGGATTCAAATGATGGATATAGGAGAAGAAGGTGCATCAGTAGATATCATCATTCACAAGGGCACTCAACTAGAATAACACATGTCAATTGTTCAAGGTTAGAGAGCCTCCCAAGTGTGTCCCTTGTATAAATAAGGATAAGGAGGTATGAAGTAGATGATTTGTAAGGATAAATCAGGGAGATTATGTATCCTAGTTTTGATGGTGATCATAATATAGGTGGATATCGGTGGCCACCCACCTATTCCAACTGGCTCACACACAGTTTTCATATTGGCATTTTGTTTCTAGCTTTTTGGGTCCCAAACATCTGGGGCTATTTTAAGGACCTAAACAACAATTTTAGGTCTTGCCACAGTCACACTATAAATAAAGTTATATTCTTATGAAAAAATGTGTATTCCTTGGATATACCTTTCAAATGGGATATCGTGCTCCTAAAGTGGATATTGTATGCAGAAGCTACACCCTAGGGAAGTTGATGTATGAACTTACTCCATCAGGGTCCACATGATTTTTGGCGCTTCATCTCCTAGGTTTAGGTTTTAATATGTCTATGGTTTTGTAATAATGCTAAAATTACATGGAGGCCTCATTGTAATTTTCTCAGATGAATGTGTGTAGCCACCACATCTCTTCTCAGAGATTAGCTACCACCATTCGAGGAAGATTGTTTTCATTTTGCATTTTACTGAATAGAAGTTAAGTCTCAGTGTATCTTTATCATTTATCATTGTATCTCTATGTTAGTGTTATATATATTTGTTTCATTTTATTATGATCATAAATCTGGATCAATGGTATCAGATCGGTTTGATATTCATTTGTTTCTATGTGCATGTACCCAATGAGATTAGGGTATAAGCAGTTAGGAATTGAACCAGTTGAGAATTTGAAATATCGGCCTCACCGAACCTGACAACCACCCATGGAGGGGGAAAAGAGAGATGATGGGGTAGGATATCCATTTAAATTTTTTATCGAGGAAGCCCTCAAATGACAGAGGAATGAGATTATGGATAATTTTACAAAAATCCTTCGATGACTTCCAATAGGCGATGCATATTCGTGGGGCGGAAGCGCCACCCCCTTCAAGGTACATATCTATTTTTATATTCCTATATTTGAAGGTCAGATAGATGTGGATGTTGTAGATTAATGGTTAAACTTTCTATAAGGGTATTTTTATGTCCATAACGTTTTCAACAGACAAAATATTACATTACTGTCCTTAAGGTCATCCCCCATGTCAAATATTGGTGGGAGATTTTCTGTGAGAAAGAAGAAACAGAGGAATCTCAATTATTTGTAGTTTCAACTACTTAGGGTTTTTTCAGGGATGTTATTAAGGAAAATACTACCCTTTTCGAAGTTATGAATACATATATACAATATGGACCACACTACGACAGGAAAAGGACCAAACAATGCTAGATTTCAACAATTTCTTCCATACCTTGTGCACCAAGAAAGTGGAGGATCTCCTGGATGGTTGAAGTATTTCCTCCTTAAAATCCTTGAGAGATATTTCCTCCCTAAAATCCTTAAAATATATTTTCTCCCTAAATATATTTCACATCTCTTTTTATTGGATTTAATGAGTGATCATGTCCATGGTGGTCAAGCCTCCAAATCATTTATAATGAGGGATTTCCATGGAGAAAGTGGGAATGGTGGAGATTTGAGGTATCAAACCTATGGTATTGGGAGAAATATTTAGGATATAAACCCTATGATTTTGGGAGATTTGTGCAAGGGATGGATGAGGAGGACTTGGGGTAGTTGTTGCAACTGCATCTAAAGTCTATAAGTATTTATTTAAGAGTTCTCATTAATATATTGTTTGGCATATTTCCTTCTAACCTATATCTCTTTACATATGTTTGTCTTATAGATGGATTTGATTGGACTAATCTTATAGAGTAGAGTAGGAGTTTTTCACTTGTTGTCCATTGCATTACAGGTGTCAAAGAATGCTAAGGAGCTTGGAGATCAAGCTCAAGTTGGAGTAGAGAGGAAAAACATCAGAATAAGGTGCATCAAACTTTCTTCCTTCTCCTTTTGTTTTTGATTAGTTAGTTATATTCAAAGGAATGTTAGTTTCCATTTTCACTTTTTTATCTTGGTATAGGAGTCTAGAGTCCAAGGGGATATTCACTTGGAATTTTTCTACAATGGTCATTGGCGAATCTAATGGGGATTGACATTGATTTGTATTTCCTTGGATTATCACTACCATTTCCCACCTTTTATATCATTTTTACTGTTTTTTCATGATCCATTACATTTCTCTCATCTTCACTAGCAATTTCACCAATTTCTGTGAATTCTGGGTGAGTTTTTTGAATTTTTTGGATCTGTTTTGAATTTCTGGGAAGGGTAGCGCTTTGTGCCCTTGAGTTAGGGAGCACTAGTCTCTTTCTTGTAGGTTTTCTTCCTTCTTCTGCTGATATTTTTGCAATATGTTTTGCAAAAGTCTTTACCCAGACTCTATGTGTTGGTTTGTGAAGTTTTTTAGGTTGAGATTTGGTACTTATCACTTCCTATTGTCTTGATTGGAGATTGAAAGTTTTTCAGAATGTGAAATTTTTGTTTCTTGTTGCTTGGTTTGTCAGGACAGTTTGAGTGATTCCTCTTTCTCCCTGTCTTTTCTTGGATTCTTCTCCTCATTTTCTTGTACTCCTTGAATGGTTGTTGGTTATCGAATCCTTGAATGAGTTATTGTTTGAAAAAGTTAGCTTCTACTTGTTTTCTTTCAATTCTCATTACTTTGAGTGCATGCTTTGTTAGAAACCTTTGTTTCTTTGTGTCTTTTGCATCTTCATTTGTCTCTTTCTATCTGATTGAATGTTGTGGAGAATTGAAGGATTTGCATTTTATTTCTTTATACATTAGAATAAAAAAAATATGATAGTTTCATTCTTATCCGACTAATTGGTAAGTGCAGACACAAATTTATCTCCCTAACTTCCACAAGAAGCTAGAAAAAAACAAGATAGAATACAAACTCCACCTTAGACTTCATTGTCATATAAACTAGTTTAGAGAGGCACAAGTAACATACCTTTTAAACGACGTTTGATCCTTGCTAGTGTCATCCTTGTAGCTCCTTATTTGATTTTGCGAGATGGTGAACCTATTTAAGAAGAACAAACCAACAAAGAGAGAGAACAAAGATATATATATTCCAATGAATCCCATGTATAAGATCAAGGAGTTATACAATAAAAGTTAAGACACCTTTATAGGGAAGAAATGTATTGTTGCATTATATTAAATGGAAAGTGGAGAATACAACACATGCCTTGATGTTGCAAGGTCCATTTCAATGGCTCTTTGCTCCAATAAACACACATTTTCTCTAATTCCTTTGATAAAGAAGATCCACAATCTGACTTAGAGAACTAAAGCAAAGGTCTCAAGTATAATCTATAGTAGAACTTATCATGAATATGAAAGGCCTTGAAAACCTTAGCCTTTTCGGTAAGAGATCCCTCTTTATATAGGGTGAAAGAGAGATGGATGAGTGGATTAGGATGATCCCACTAAATCAGAGAAGCGAGTAATATCCAAACCAGTCGGAGGCCACCTCATCTTCTAGAAAATTCCCTTCTAGAACATCTGTGAATTTTGACTTTTCCTTTTCTTAAGCATCGTCGCACCCTATGCACATGCTGCCTGCGAAGACGTCACAGTCCATTTTTAATGTATATGGCGATAATCAGGCATTGTCGCACCCCATGTATACAACAGGGTGTGATGACCTTCCTTGCTATAGTTTTTGAAAGAGGAAAAGAAAACCACTTTTCTCATGGAGAAAGTCTCTTTTAATATTTTCAGGGAACATCAAAATGAGTTAAGCACATGTTGTCAATTGATCACTGAGGTGACCAAAATAATGTGTAACATAATTCCCCCCAAAGTGTGAAACTGGAACTTGTGACAGCTGAAATAATTTGTAGAATGTGTGTGTTGAAAACAAGGAGTTCATCAATTGGGAACCTCCAAACAATCAAGCATTTGCATAATAACATACCATCTTCTATGGTAGGCATTCCCATGCTCAGACTACAAGTGACTCTAATCATAAGTTTCAAGTGAGTCATGGCCACTAAATATACACTATGGATCCATGCCATCATGATTCAACATAGCCACCAGAAATACACTATGGATCTATTCTCTAAAAGAATTCAAATTCGGACATAGCCACGAGGCATACACAATGGATCTATGTGTCAGTACAAACATATGAATACTCTGTCACAACCTGGACTAAGATGATGAGATATAGGATCTTCATTTCCACCCTCTCTAAGTATGAATCTATCCATGTGATTACAGGTGTCGAAGTCGAACATGGTAGAAACCACTTGATTACCGATCATTAATGAAAATTGTTAACAAGTGTGAAGGAAATCACCATTGATGTCAATGACTCCCAAGGTACTCTAGTACAATCCAATGAATGTGAATAAATGAGTTGAAGTTGAACACTCGATGGAATATTACAATCAGGGGTCAATGATATGAACCCACTGTTGAAAACGAAGAAACTTGCCATTGAGGCATGCAGGCTCTAAGGCACTAAATGATTTATAAATCTTGTTCTTGGATAATGAGTTGAAGTCGATAGGAAAAGACTCGTCATAAAAGGGCCTTGATGTATCCCCCATCAATCAAATGAAATATTTAATAGATTTGAAGTAGATTAGAGTATGAAGTGATTCGGAACTGACTCACGGAAGGCCGACATAGTAGAAAAATGATAATTGTAGATGGTCGACTCGATAGAAGGCTTGTTTAGTTTGGACTTCTCTTGAACATATGAACTAAATGACAATTGTCTTGGAAGCATTAACTCAAGGAGGACCCAACATATGAACTTGTAGATGGTTAAAAAAGAGACAAATGTATTTCCCAACCCAGATACAATGACGAAGGGGGTGTCATTTTCTAGAGAGACTATTACTGCCGCTAACACAAATATAGAGACACATTTCTTTCCCAATTTTCCCTCACCATTTCTAGTGAGTACCTCTTTATTTTTACGCAAGATTGAGGAGGATAACATATGCTTGTAAATGTAATCTCATCCTTTGGATGAGTCCCTCGGAGTATGTTTATAGAACCCTAAGAAGGAGTGGTTCAATTCCATATGGGTCTTTCGATGCTTATTTAATGAGTCTAAAGAAGGAAAACTCAAGGGTTTTTCATTTTAAGAGAGTCTAAAAAATGCTTAAAGGGAACTCCATAAGGTATTTTTTTGTAAATTATTCTTATGAGACCGAAAAAGATATGACCTACCGCTCATCATATGTTTTATTCAAATAATTTTACAAGCATGAAAAGAACAAGGTCACTCGGATATCTTTTCATGTTTAGGGAGATTGAAAAGAGATTAAAGGATACTCCATAAGTTTCTTTTTTCGTATTACCAATGCGAGTTAGAAAAATGACAAAATATTACTCGATTACATTCTCATGGTTTCACAAGCATAAGAAAGAATTAAGAGTGTGCTCAGAGTTTTTCCTAAGAAACCCTAAAAGCATCTGTACATAAGAAAAATACGCAAAAACAAATCAAAAAAGTGTGGACCCATGTTCAAACGTCTCATCCTTAGACCTTTTAATTTGCAATAGTAAACACTTCGTAAAGTTGGTTAGACTTTAGGGCATGGATAAAATATAAAAAATAACTTAATTTTTCAATAAAATTATGGTAAAAAACAAAAAATAGGCCAAATCATCATTTTACCATTTCATTTGCAAATTTACCCAAATAGTGCCCCAAAACCCTTTTTATCCCCAAATTTCAATTGTCGATTTTGGAGCGCCTGGTGGATCATTGATTCAGATTTTATGAGAAGAAAAAAATGAATACAGATTATTAATAGATTCTTAACAAAAAATAACAGAGATACAATAAAACTGGTTTTCTATTCAATAATGAAATAAGATGAAACTGTAAAATGCAGCGGAAACAAGCTTGCTAGAATGGTGGCGGCTTATCTCTGAGAAGAGATGTGACGGTTGTGCTCATTGGAAAGAAGATGATCAGAATGAGGCTCTGAAGTCCTTTTACAATAAACATGAGTTCCAAAAACCCTAGACATCCAAAAACCTAACCCTAGGAGATGAAGCGCCAAAAGTCATGTGGGCCCCGTTTGGGTAAGTTAGTACATTAACTTCCTAGGGTTGTAACTTTTGCATATGATATCTATTTTAAGCGTATGATAGCCCGTTGGAAAGGTATCATCGAGGATATTCATTTTGGGGCCTCAATAATGATTTTGTCTATAATTGACTTGGGACGATCCCGAAAAACTTTCATTTAGGCCCTCGAAATGGCCCTAGAAGTGAAAACTGCTAAAAATAGTAAATTACCAAAATTGCCAAAAAATTGTATTGAGCTAGTTGGAAAAGGTGGGTGGCCACCAATATCCATATGGATCAATCATTTTGTGAACCGTATCCATCAAAATGGTAATCTTCATCTTCTTTATCTTTCAGTTCTCATTCCTTTGAGTGCGTGCTTTTTTTGAAACCTTTGTCGCTTTGTGTCTTTTGCATCTACATTTTTCTCTTTCTGTCTAATTGAAAGTAATGGAGCATTGAAGGATTTTCATCTTCTTTATTTATACATAAGAATAAAAAACCGATGATAGTTTCATTCTTTCTTTTGCGTAGTGTATATCGGTTGATTGTATTTGGGAATTGGGTGTTTTGTTGAAAGTTGAACCTTTTCTCCATCCCATACATATAATTCATCGAAATAAAGAACTGCATATCATTATTTTTCATTCTGTTGGAGTCGAGACTTAACATCATAAGTTTCACTTTCGCTCCATTGAGTAAACAACAGCCTTAAAAATCAAGCGCTAAACTAAAATTTATCAGACATTTTTACATTTTCTAGTAGCAAACCGACATTGGCTTAGGATGTAGGGCTTTGGAATAGGTTGAAAGGATAAATTTCTAAAGCTATCAAACAAGAATAACATCTTGTGATAGGGAGATTAAAATACAATTTGCATATAAGCATAGCTGGGATCCCCCTCTCACATAGGGGTTAGGCATGAGGTCATGTTCGGGAGAGCAACAAAGATTATCCATCCGAGGATTAACCATTTGTATTAGTTAGATCATATTTTGGGTGTTCTTCTTGAGTTCCAACTGTCTTCATTTGATCTCAGGGCTTCGTGAATTCTGAATACATTTGGGGTCCTCTGGAGTCTTATCGGTCCAGTCGTCCTTATTTCTCTTGAAGGATTTCAGACTTGTTATCCTGCCCATACGTTCAGAATCGTCTGTCAACTATACCCACCCAAACGATGAATCTGATTTGGTGACCTTAGTAGACATAATATTTAGGGTCCTTACATGAGGTGACAATGAAGGGAAGTATTTTTTGTACCTGGAACAGACATTGGTCAAACTCACTCGAGATCCTTAGAGGTTAAATCCATGATTATTCTGTGGAAGCTTCAACCAAGATGTAACTTCGTTAAGCAGGTCACCAATGTAACTAATCCACCCTCTCTATCCCAACCCCTTCTTGTATTGATCTTGTGATGTTGGATTTCATCACCAACTAGTAGCTTCATTGTGGGAAGGTTTGTTTGATTGTTTGTTCCTCAGATTTGCAGAGTGTGCTATTTTTTTTCTTTAGTGGTCATTAGGTCGATTCGGTGTCAACAGAATTGTTGGGCTCTATATATGTCATATTTTCTACCATGTAAAACCTCCATTCAAAATCTATATTCTCACACTCTTGATACATTCTGTAGCCATTATCCCATCACTTACCACTAATTACATCCATTCTACCTTGTGGTTAATTATTGTTGTTTTCTTGTATTTTTAAGTGATTAAATATTTTTTTAACATGATTTTATCAATTATGGTTTAATCCTATGTTTCTATGTCCAAGCAACATGTTCCTGTACTGTTCAGGTTCCAGTACATGCATTGTCCATGTTCTGGTACCTCTACTGTTCTTGTTCTAGTACCCGCACTGGAGGTCATCCGATAATCCAAGTCATTCGATACTAGAAGGTTCTACATTCAACCAATACCTACACATTCAAATGGTACCCACACTCCATTGCATCCATTACTAGCTCATCTGGTACCAATATTGTGCTCATCCGGTACTCCAAGTCATCTGGTACCAGAATGTTTTACAATCAACCGATACCTTCACAGTCATCGGGTACCCACACTCCATGTCATATGATAGCCACAATCCATGTCATATAGTACTCATCTCTTCCAGTACCAATTATGCACTCGTCCGGTACCAATGTTGTGCTCATCCGACACCAGCATCAACAACCATCCAATACCAGATATAGTTCGAAATTTGTGAAGGATTCTAGAGGAAAATCGGGGACATGGGTTTTGTCCAGAGAGACGTTTACATGTGGAAACAAGTGGAATAATTCACCCAGATCACACATGTTGAAATCGAACTCAGGGGGAATGATTCTGCAAAAATTAGCAAAAATATCAAACTGCCAACTTGCGCCTCGATTTCTGTGTAGATGGCATCTGATCTAGAAATTCTACGAAATGTGTTTTGTCTAGAATATGGAAAATTGAGTAAGACGAGGGAAATTTTTCAAAATGAAAATTATTTTGGAAGATATGGGTCGATCTCTAACTCAATATGCCCAAATTACAATAAAACCTAGATTCTTGTGATTTTGCTCAAAAATTTGTAAAATTGGTTTTAACAAAAATCTGAGTTTGGGGGATTCAGTTCTATCATATACCTTTTGATTTCATGTATAAATAAGAGCCTCATAAGGCTTAGTATGGGCCATCATTATCATTTTCATCCTTTGTAATTAATTATTTGTGAAGAACAAGCATGAGACAACTGATTTTGTAAACATAGTCTTTGATCAAAATGGATAATTGACTGGTGTTAATTCACTGTGCATTCTTACAGATTGATTTGATTGTCTTCAAGCATGGTTAACCAGTGTGGGAAGGGCCCCTCATTCTAGTAACATCATGCTTCTTTCATTTTTCTTTTATAGATTAAATTGTAAGTGTGTTGTTTCAATCCATGTGTTTCATTTGCAATTCATATTCAGTTCAATTGTTATTTTCATTTCATGATTTAAATCTACTATCTTGCATTATACTCATGATTATAAACTTAGAGTTCATTGTTCCTTTGATTGTGCACATAATTCTTATATTTCTTCGACTATACTTTGCATTGCTTTTTTATTTCCATTTCTAGTCTCAAACCTTTGTTCTAGATATTGTATTCACATTTTATTATGTGTTGGATTGGTGCCTAGAAGTTGCCTTCATTAACTCATTTCCATCGTTGCTAAGCAGAGATTATACACAATTAAGGGAAGAGGATTCATTTACATGCATCAAGTGTTATGTATTGTTTCTATTCATTCATAAAAAAATCTAAACAGATTTATTCTCTTGCATTCCCATTTGTCTCTTAAATCAGATCATTTCTCCTTCATCGAAAACATTTGTATGCTTGTCTGGTTATAAAGATAGTTCACTTCCGTTCCATATGCAATCACTCATTAATAAAACACTTAACTTCTATAAATCATTGTGTCCAACCAGATTTGAATTCATATGAGACAGATTGCAAAGTTAATTCATCTTACTTCATTATTTTCCGTGTAGATTTATGTTCTTAAAATAATCATTTAAATACATGCGAGATAAACCACTCTTCATTTAATTTCAATTTTATATCTTTGTCATGTTTTTTTGTTTTTAAAAGAGTTGATGGTTTTAAAGGACATTATTATTTACACGGTCCCTTTAAGAGTAGAACACAAATAAGCATAACTTCCTCATTCATTATGTGCTTAACTAAGTGTTTGACATAAGGTATATATTCACTATTTTTTTTATTCTCCATTGTCTTCCAATCCTTGTTTATTTATGCTTGGTGTACTCACTTGAGGAAAAATCTATGAATTTAAAGCTTGATTTCATTTATTGTCTTGATTTCCTTTTTAATCTAGTTTGGTTTTGCATTGTTTTGATTTTTCTTTGACTTAATTATTTCATAGTTCAAACCTCCTTCTATTTCCCACACTTGGTTTTGTTAGAAAAAGAGGACCGCGGAGCAATAAAATAAAACAAATGCAGAAACAAAACACAAAAGACACACAATACAAGAGAGACCCAGATTTACGTGGTTCACCCAGTGTGGGCTATGTACACCATAGAAATTGCCAGGTCCTTCCTTTATTATTATCCAACAAATGAAGGGATACAACCTACAACAAAACCCGTTGTAACTTCCTCTTCTTTCTCTCACAGTCTCCTCTCTCATAATACAATATTCACCATCATCCATAGCCGTAATACATTTCCCTCATAAAAGAGGGTTGCCTTCTAAGGAAAAAAACCCTAACATAATCTCTACCATTAGATCTGCGACCTTATAATGAACGGTCCAAATTTACAATGACATTACAATATACTTTTACAAGGAGATTTTTGCTTCGGGGGCTTCGCCCCCGAACCCCCGCTGGGGGCCCGCTTGCCCCCAGACCCCCCAGCCGAGGGGATAGCTCCCCCGAACCCCGTAGAGGGGGTACCCCCCCTCTACACTCCCCCGCGTGGAAGAGTGCACATACTTCTGGGGTGTAAATACTTCATGGGGTATAAACGCAGCTGAAAGCAAGGACCTCTGAATCAGGAAGATAATTAGACTCCACAACCAACAATCTCCCACTTGGAGACTGATCTCAACAACTCCACCATTGTTTTATATGATGGACTCTGAACCTTCTTGGACCTGGCAAATTTAACATTTTCATCTTCATTCTTGAAGACCAACTGAAACTGAGCAGGAACTCAGCTTCTCCTTGGTTACTCCCTTTGTTAACATGTTTGTAGGATCCTGGCTAGTGTGTATCTTTTCCAGCTTCAATTGTCCATATTCCAAGGTAGATCGTATGAAGTGGTACCTCAACTGTATATGCTTAGTATTAGAATGGAAGGTTGAGTTCTTTGCAAGGTGAATGGCACTCTGACTGTCACAGTACAATCGTCTGTTCTCCTACTTCTTTCCCAATTCCTCCATAAACCTTTGTAACCAAATCATTTCTTTACTAGCCTCTGTAGCAGCAACATACTCTGCCTCTGTTGTTGAAAGTGCAAAAACCTTTTGTGGTTTCGAAATCCAACTTACTGTTGTTCCACCTATAGTAAAAACATACCCTGTGGTGATCCTCCTGTTGTCTTTATCACCTGCCATATCTGAATCAACATATCCCTGTAGAAAAGTGTCTAAACCTCCAAAACATAATACATGTGTAGTAGTACCTCTCA
>ML781260.1:287442-331637 GCA_009831015.1 Picea engelmannii
CTAAGGCCATGCTAAACCAAAAATTATGATGAAAAGTGGACTCAATAACTTTGTGCTATGTTCAAAGGTGACATGAATGCTGACAATATAAGATAATACTCCCTTCCCACCCATTTTTTTTTGTTTTTTCATGGTCAAATGAATGCTATGATATAGAGGAGGAAACAAGTGTCGCAAGTAATCAAAACTAGTTCTAGCAGTGGAAAATACCTATGCTCAATGCAAGGAGGTGCATGTGGGAGATGGAAAATCAGGGGAATGTTCCCTTCTGGGTATAGGGTGTCAAATTGTGAAGGATATAAATGAGGCTCTATTTGGTTGATGATGAAAAACTGTTGAGGAAAATGGTTTATAACAAAAAGCGAGAATAGGTTATAGGCTCAATACTGCAAGCAAGAGCATGACATGCAATCACAAATTAACGTCAAAAAATTTCCTTTTTCATAATCTTAGTCTATTTGGTGTGAAAAGGGGATAAATTTGTATCAAATAGACATCCTTTCAAATCCAATTTATGAGTGTGAAAGAGACAAGTTCACTCGACAATCTTTTCACTTTTTGAAAATGAGTCGAAAAAGAGCTTAACTAAGACTCACGACCTTTAAAGTCCAATTTAACGAGTGTGAAAGGGAAAAATTCACTCGAAAATATTTTCACCTTTTAGATGAGTCAGAAGAGAGCTTAAATCAGACTCTCTTGGGAGTTTCTAGGAGGCATGTCACGGGGGAGGCCAAGGCTCCCATGCTGGATTTATGTGGAATGTCGGTATCTTACGAATAGCTGACACAAGCTTGGGAAAACCCAAATATCTCCAAGTCTAGGAGGATGAAGTGCTATAGGAGGTTATCATATCCATGATATATTGGATAATGTCTCTTACTTGAAAGGACATAGGCAAAGGCATTGGATACCCCACAAGACCATCCCAATAAAAGGGAACCTCTCCAGAACTTCGAGGGAGAGTACTTGGGGAGAGTAAAAATATTTTTTTCTCAAAAGGTGAAGTATCAAAAATGCTAACGACATGGTCAAAGGACACATCAGCCTCCAAAAGGAGAGTTGGATTGAATAGATATTGCACTGGTGTGACCATTTCTTCAACTCTAGGTTGAACAGGATGTGTGATAACAGGGATAGGAGACACATCACCCTCGACATGAGGGTGTGGTTAGGATAATATTGCATTGACATGACTGTCGTTTCAATCAAAGGAGAAACAGGGTGTGGGGAAACAATAGACACCTCATAACCCAAAGGCCCCTCAAGTGAGAACCACGCTTCTGGTATCCGAGTAGTAGTAGGACACAACTGAGTAAGGTGATTTACTTCGTAAGTCCTACAAAGGAATTTAGGCTTACATATGAGATGTCTAGGCTTCTCAATCATGTGAATGCACCCAATGTCATTTACAATGGTTGGTGACATGCTCTCAGTGTGACTAGAAGAGGTTGGAGAGTCATCTCCCATTTTGTGTACAAAGTATGGATATGTGACATCGATATGAATCATGGCGACTGGAGTGATGCCCTCAGCATGAATAATAGTGGTTGGTTGTGGGTCTTCAACATGACTCGCAGAGGTCATTGACCAATATCCAACATGACTAGGAGTGGTTGGTGATGGAAATGACTGGACTAGTGGTGATGGATTGTGCCATTTGATACCAAAGTCCTGGGAAAGATTATCCTTGAAACATTGCAGGCCAAGAAGGGTCTTGGTTTACACCTTGTCCTTGTCCTAAAAGGTAGTATCCTCCACCTAATTGATCCAATGAGGTTTGCATGGGCATTATTGCTAAATTATGTGAATATACGAAAGTATGATAAGGATTATTCAAGTGAGGATATATGTTTCCCCCATGTGAAGGGGTTTTGTGAAGAGGGTAGCCTAAATCGTAAAATTGATTCCCCTCGTATGAAATACCCAGGGGCATATGTGGACTCGTCATGGGAAAAGTGTTTGTAGGAMCTAGAATGGTGAAYGAAGCATACACGRATGGRGTGTAATAAGTAGAATAACCACCCATTTGAGTATTGGCTCCTGAAAAAATGTAGCTAGGACTGGATCCATAAGAGTGGAGGTTCCAACCTTCCACSGTGAGAGTTGGTTGAGGAACATGACTCATAACAGAAAAATATGTAGATGGCAGGGCCATGGTGCCCCCAGATCCAATGCTAGGATTCATATAAGTGAGCTAGGGAGAGGATGGAAAGGGTGAAGGCACATTCGACATATCAACAGAAAAATGATTAGAGACACAAGGCATGGACTAAGCATCATACCTTTGTAGACCATTATGAAAAGAAGATAGATTCGTCCCCATGGAATGAGTGAACATCATGGGGGATGTAGCGATAAATGAGGGAGTGACGCAACCTGCCCTCGACAACACAGCCGCTCTCACCAGGATCTTCTCTTTCCCTGGGCCCGAAGAACTCAACGGTTCTTCTCTCTTCCTATCGGAATTTCTGCACCCACAGTTCACTCCTCTCTATCCTTTTTTCCTCTTCTCGGGGGTCGTAACTTCGCCTCTCGCGCTATGAACCACTCGGGATCTCAATTCCCGATACCCGAGGCTCCGAGATGTCGATACTCACGATCTCGCGATCTCGCGGTTTCGCTTCCCGCGAGTTCAGATTAACTTCAATTCGACTTCTGAGGCTCGAGTCGCCGATATCGGAGTATCGCTATCTCGTCCCCTTGCGAGTTCGCGACCTATGAGACCAGTTGCTTGGATCTTCAACTCCCGAGACCCGACGTCCCGAGATAACGTACCACCTGTCCCTCCGAAAATCGACGGATTCCACAAAATCTGGAAATCGCTACTCGCGATATCGACGTGCATGCAACTCTTGCACTCGCCAACCCCGATATGCCGATATGCGATAGCAAGTGGGTTCTGCTTGCGCTTGAAGGTTGATTCTCTCCCAGAAGTTCAAGTCGTCGATTCTCTTCCTCCTGAAGAGTCCTCCTGCTCCGAAGCTTCAATTCGACCTGTTCTTCACCTGCACAGTTCGAATAACTCAACACATCTTCTGGGCAAAACAAAGATGAGAGTTTAACTGTCCAGCCTCCTCAACGCACTCTATGCGGAGGAATTCCACTACACCCTATGCAAGAATCTCCTGGCTTAGACAGAGAAACGATTGAAACTCATCCTCTCATTCCCTCAGATTTTGAACCTGCCATGCAATCACATATGCAGCATATAGACAATAGGCAAAACAAGAAGCAAATATGCAACAACATAATATCAACAACACACAGAGAATAATCACAGCCATGGAATTGAATCAAAGCTTTACTAATAATTCAATATCTGTACATGGGGATCCTTCAACAGTTCATTTGAGTTGCTCTCCTTTGCTTCCGAATGCTAATGCTGAATCTAATGCTAATCCGAATGGCAATAATCAATAATACAAAGGAGGGTGTCTATATTCCATTTTCCCTCTCGAAAGCCAAAACTGTCTAATCTAGACTTAATTAACTTATCTACTTGCATTAAATCTAAAGAATTCCTCAGCTACCTAAGGACGAGAGCTTATCTGCTCAAGGTCCGTTACAATATACAAGTGCGCTTCATTACGTCAAGGAATTAATGTTTGGCGCTTCATATTAAGGTGTTCAAAATTGGCGCTAGTGTTGCCCAGTTGTTCTTTCCTTCTCCTCGTGCGGGCTCGCTTGATGAGGTGTGGATGCTCCTGCATCATACTCCTCGGCTCAAAAGATTTCATGGGCTCCTGTCCATGAGATCCTGCATGGTGTGACCATGTTTCTGTACGACTGTCTATGTTTCCCAGCTGGCATCCTCCACTGGGTAATTCTTCCATTTCACCAGGTATTCAAAATATTGTTTTCTCCTGGTCTTCCTACCTGCTCTTTTATCCAGTATGCACTCCATCTGCGGTTTCTGTGCAACTGGTAATTGTTTTTGCCACTCGACCACTGGTTACTCAGTCCCAGTGTCTTCTTCATCAGCCCTGTATGGGTATAAGTCCGAAATATTGAAAATCGGAGATATCCCGATGCCCTCTGGCAACCCAAGCTCATATGCATTCTCTCCAAACTTTCTCAGGACTTTGCACGGTCTGATCTTCTTCATATTGAGCTTGTTATATTTCCCCCTTGGGAACCTTTCTTTCCTCAAGTGCGCCAGAACCATGTCCCCAAGTTCAAACTGAATTTGTCTCTTCCTCTGGTCGGCTCTGTGCTTATACTCTTGGTTGGACTTCTGCAGTCGCTGCTTCACCTCCGCGTGAAGTTCTTTCATCGCCTCCGCGAACTCCTCAGCTCTCACGCTGCTAGTTTCAGCCTGTTCTGACTCCCTGAGTTCAGAAACTCCTCTCAGCTTTGTCCCATACAAAATTTGGAACGGGCTCTTACCTATACTTTGATTCACCAAATCGTTGTATGCAAATTCTGCCTGTGGTAGGATCTGATCCCAGCTGTTGTGATGCTCCGCCACCAGGCTTCTCAATAGATCTCACAGGCTCCTATTTACGACTTTCGTCTGTCCATCTGTCTGCGGATGGTATGCATAACTAAATGCTAAGTCAGTCCCCAACTTCCTCCATAGCGTCCTCCAAAAATGACCTATGAACTTTGTGTCCCAATCCGAGACTATGCTTCTCGACAATCCATGCAGTCGGACAATCTCTTTGAAAAACAAATTCGCGATGTGGGTCGCATCGTTGGTCTTATGACATGGAATAAAATGTGCCATCTTTGAAAACCTGTCCACCACTACAAATATGGAATCAACTCCTCGCTGAGTTCTCGGTAAACCAAACACAAAATCCATACTGATGGCTTCCCATGGCCTCTCAGGTATGGGAAATGGCTGATATAACCCAGCATTTTGTTTTCGTCCCTTTTCATGTTGACATATCCTGCATCTGTCAACAAATCCCATTACATCTGTACGCATTCCTGGCCAATAATATGATTCACTCAGCTTGCCTAATGTTTTGTCATGCCCGAAATGACCTGCTAAACCACCGCTGTGCTTTTCCTTCACCAAATTCTCCCTCATGGAGCAATTCGGAATGCACAATTGATTGCCTTTGAACAACAATCCATTCTTGATCATATATTCCATCCATGGGCTCCGATCCCTGAGAACGGGATTCTCAGTTGCCTCGTATGCTTCCACAAAATCTGCGTCACCTGCATACATATCCTTCAGATTTTCAAAACCCAAGGTTTTGACTTTGAACTCCTACAGCAACAAACATTTCCTGCTCAAGGCATCAGCCACCTTGTTCGCAGTCCCCGAAATGTGCTTTATCAACAACATGAAATTCTGCATGTACTCTACCCACTTCGCATGCTTCTGGTTCAACTTCTCCTGTTGACTCACGAACTGCAATGCATGATTATCGCTGTACAAAATGAATTCCTTGGGTATTAAGTAATGCCTCCACTTTTTTAATGTCTGTATGATGGCATAGAACTCTTTGTCATACGTGGAGTACTTCAGCTTCGCATCATCTAGCTTCTCGCTGTAGTATGCAACAGGTCTGTCATCCTGACTCAGGACTCCTACGACAGCATATCCACTGGCATCACACTTCACCTGGAAGGTCTTCTGAAAATCTGGCAGCACCAGAATGGGCTGCTCAGAAATCTTCCGCTTCAACAGATTGAAGCTCTTCTCAGCCTCGATTGTCCATTGAAAAGCTTTATGTCGCTTCTTCACTGTGTCCATCATCGCGGCGCTAATTCCACTAAAATTCCGAATGAACTTTCGGTAGAAACTAGCTAACCCATGAAAGCTCCTTACCTCAAAACCGTTCCTCGGCGATGGCCAATTCCTGATTACTTCTATCTTCTCAGGATCCATCTTCAATTCATTTGCCGAGATTACAAAACCCAAATAAATGAGTTTTGTCTTCATGAACGAGCATTTTTTTAAATTGATCAGCAGCTTCTCCTGCTGTAGCCTTCTCATCACAATCGCTAAATGTCTCAAGTGTTCATCCCTAGTCTTGCTGAATATCAGTATGTCATCCAGATATACGACCACAAATTTACCGATGAATTCCCGCAGGACTTCATTCATCAGCCTCATGAATGTGCTAGGCGTGTTTGTCAAGCCAAATGGCATGACCAGCCATTCGTACAAACCCTCATTTGTCTTGAATGCTGTCTTCCATTCATCTCCCTCTCTCATCCAGATCTGATGATATCCACTCTTGAGATCAATCTTCGAAAAATAATTTGCCCCACTTAGGCAATCCATCAAGTCATCCATTCTCGGCAGTGGAAATCTGTACCTGATGGTGATTTTATTTATCGCCCTGGAGTCTATACACATCCTCCAGCCTCCATCCTTCTTCGTACTTAGTACCATTGGTACGACACACGGACTAAGGCTTTCCCTCACTATTCCTTTATCCCGCAGATCCTGTACCTACCTTTTGACCTCCTCGTTCTCCTGAGGTGTCAACCTCTACGTTGCCTTGTTTGGTAAACTTGCCCCGGGTATGAGGTCAATGTGGTGACTCACACTCCGCATCGGTGGCAACGAATGAGGTAGTTCGTCCACGATGATGTCAGCGAACTCCCCCAACAGTCCCTGAATCTCCTTTGGCAAGTCATCCACTCTTGTGCTTGTCAGGACAATTCTCGGCTTCATGACAACAAAGAATTATGGATCTTCATTCTTTTCGATCTCCGTGAGAAGTTCTTCTCCACTCATGAGAAGTATCGTGCTGCTCACTTCCGGCTTAACCTCCTTATCCTTTATTGGCAGTAGTGTGTGTGTTTTCCCATCCTTCTCCAAGGTGTATGTGTTCATCCTCCCATCGTGAACAACATTTCTATCAAACTACCATGGTCTACCCAATAATACATGACAGACATCCATGGGAATAACATCACACAAAATTTTATCTTTATATTCACCCATTTTAAATTCAACCAAGCATTGTCTCGTAACACATACCTGGTGCCCTTTCTGCAGCCATGACACTTTGTATGGACTTGGGTGTCTGTGCGTCTCCAGCGCCAATTTCTCCACCATCTCGGTTGAAACGAGATTATCGGTGCTTCTACTGTCCACTATGACCTTGCATTTCTAGCCCTTGGTCTTGCAAGTCGCCCGGAACAATCTGCACCTTTGCGCCGTGTCCTCCACCTCTTTCTCAAGTTTCAAGAGAACTTTGTGCACTGTCAGCGACTTCCCACTTCCAGTGTCTTCATCCTCATCATCACGCCTCTGCGCCTCTGTGATGTGAGCTTCACTTCTGTCTGGCTTCCTGTCTAGACAGTCAACGGATTTGTGACC
Source organism: Picea engelmannii (assembly GCA_009831015.1). Classification (NCBI taxonomy): domain Eukaryota; kingdom Viridiplantae; phylum Streptophyta; class Pinopsida; order Pinales; family Pinaceae; genus Picea; species Picea engelmannii. The sequence continues at coordinate 294,734 of ML781260.1, forward strand.
GTCTTTTCCACATGTAAAACATGTGACGACTCCTCCACGGCCTCTTCCTCTACCTCGAGTACGAGGAAATGTATTCACATCAGCATATCTGCCACCCTGATCAGTATGCTGCCTCCTCGGCTCAGCATATTGCTGCCTTTGTTCAATTTGTGGCTGCCTCTACTGTGAGGTTCCACCTCTCTCAACTCTACCCTGAGGCTTCTGACATTCCTCCTTGGGCTTCTGAGTTTTTTCTTGGGCAACCGTCTTGCCTCTAGGCTGACTCCTGCCTCACCCCCGCTGTCCTTGCTTGCAGCTCAGCTTCTCTTCGGCCTTGAGAGCCATCTGGTACGCATCCTCAACTGTGCGGATGGTCAGCATGCTCAATTCATCCTGAATGTCATATCTTAGACCATTCAGATACCTCGCCACCTTCTCATTATCACTCTCCCGATGACCTGCTCTGATGTTGAGTCTGTAAAACTCCTCGGTGTACTCCTTCACTGTCATCAACTTCTGCCTTAGGTTCTGCATGCGCCTGAACAGAGTGATCTGGTAGTCCCTGGGGATGAACTTCGCTTTCATCTTGGCGATCATATGATCCCAGCTTTTGATCTTTTGTTTTCCTTTGGAACGTCTGTCTGCCTGCAGCTCGTCCCACCATAAGGCTGCATGTCCCTTCAACTTCGTGACAACATGTCTTATCTTCTTGTCCTCTTCGATATCCTCATAATTGAAGTAGGTGTCGAGTGCTCGGATCCAATCCAGCAGCTCCTCAGCATTTAGACTTCCCTCATAGACGGGAATGTCCATCTTCGTCTTCGAGCTCATCCTCGAAATGGCTCTGATCAGCCTTTCTGTGGATGCATCCTCTGCCGTGACTTCTTCTTCGGCATGTCCAGCTTCCTCTTCAACTTCGGAATTGCTGAACTCTCCTGCGCCGACTCCAATTCTCTGCACGGTTTCCATCTCCTCGAGCCTTTCTCAGAGATCTCACATCTGTCTTTCTATCTCCAGGTTCCCTGTCGGCCTACCTCTTCTGCGGGCGTCCCTGTCTTCACGATCAGGTGACTGCCTCTCTCTTCTGGGCGACATTGTGAAATCTGCTTCTCCCTGTTACCCGAACAAAGAGAACTCAATCCGGCTCTGATACCACACTGACGCAACCTGCCCTCGACGGCACAGCTGCTCTCACCAGGATATTCTCTTTCCCCGGGCCCGAAGAACTCAACGGTTCTTCTCTCTGCCTATCAGAATTTTTGCACCCACAGTTCACTCCTCTCTATCCTCTTTTCCTCTTCTCGGGGGTCGAAACTTCGCCTCTCGCGCTATGAACCACTCGGGATCTCAATTCCCGATACCCAAGGCTCCTAGATGTCGATAGTCACGATCTCGTGATCTCGCGGTTTCGCTTCCCGCAAGTTCAGATTAACTTCACTTCGACTTCTGAGGCTCGAGTCACCGATATCCGAGTATCGCTATCTCGTCCCCTCGCGAGTTCACAACCTATGAGACCAGTTTCTTGGCTCTTCAACTCCTGAGACCCGACATCCCGAGATCACGTGCCACCTGTCCCTCCGAAAATCGATGCCTTCCACAAAATCTGGAAATCGCTACTCGCGATATCGACGTGCATGCAACTCTTGCACTCGCCAACTCCGATATGCCGATATGCGATAGCAAGTGGGTTCTGCTTGCGCTTGAAGGTTGAGTCTCTCCCAGAAGTTCAAGTCGTCGATTCTCTTCCTCCTGAAGAGTCCTCCTTCTCCGAAGCTTCTCCCGTTCGGGGCTTCTCCTGGGTTTGTTCCACAATACTTGTATGGAACTCTCCCTCCTGGACTTTCGCCAACTTTCCACTCAGAATCACTCTGACTTCAATTCTTCCATAAAATCACATACGTAGCATATGAAAGAAATAAGTAACAGGAAGCAAATATGCAAAGGCATAATGCCAACAACACACAGAGAATAAACATATCCATGGAATTGACTCAAAGCTTTTCTGTCCCCCTCTTCCCAGGCTTGCCTCTGAGACTTCAATTCGACCTGTTCTTCACCTGCACAGTTCGAATAACTCAACACATCTTCTGGGCAAACAAAGATGAGAGTTTAACTGTCCAGCCTCCTCAACGCACTCTATGCGGAGGAATTCCACTACACCCTATGCAGGAATCTCTTGGCTTAGACAGAGAAACGATTGAAACTCATCCTCTCATTCCCTCAGATTTCAAACCTTCCATGCAATCACATATGCATCATATAGACAATAGGAAAAACAAGAAGCAAATATGCAACAACATAATATCAACAACACACAGAGAATAATCACAGCCATGGAATTGAATCAAATCTTTACTAATAATTCAATATCTGTACATGGGGATCCTTCAATAGTTCTCTGAGTTGCTCTCCTTTGCTTCCGAATGCTAATGCTGAATCCAATGCTAATCCGAATGGCAATAATCAATAATACAAAGGAGGGTTCCTATATTCCGTTTTCCCTCTCGAAAGCCAAAAATGTCTAATCTAGACTTAATTAACTTATCTACTTGCATTAAATCTAATGAATGCCTCAGCTACCTAAGGATGAGAGCTTATCTACTCAAGGTCCGTTACAATATACAAGTGTGCTTCATTACGTCAAGGCATTAATGTTTGGCGCTTCATATTAAGGTGTTCAAAATTGGCGCTAGCGTTGCCCAACTGTGCTTTCCTTCTCCTTGTGCGGGCTTGCTTGATGAGGTGTGGATGCTCCTGCATCAGGGATCCAAAGGAACGCCACTATCAATGATAATGAAAACTCATCATCAAATCCTAAGGCCAACTAGTAATAAAAGAGCACACCAAAAATAATCAAACGACCAATATGCACACAAATAGGATAAAGTGGATGAAAGGAGACTCCCTCCCTAAAGTAGGTATGCCTCACCCAAGAGGGGCCTGAGACTCCCTGCTACATATAAGAGGTAACATAATCAGTTATAAGGGCCCTCTTGGGATTAATAAACAGTCGGTTAGATCCCCCTGGAAAGGTAATCCTCCATAAAGACTATGTGTTGTCCGACCCTTATCTGACCCAGGGTACCTATAGAATAACCCCTGCAAGTAACCTATGTGGCACCTAATTCAAGCAACTAAGAAACCAATGTATAATCGATGCACAGGTGAGAAGTCGTAAGTTAGGTCCACCATATGAGCAGGGTAGCAATGCTTGAAACCTTGAAATAACTGCCTCTCATGGAGGTAAGTGCACTAGCAAGATCCCCAGATATGAATAGATCCCTAGAAATATCTCTAACACTAAGAAGGTATCAGGGGATATCCCTTCAACCAACCTTGCATGACCTCGTGATTAACTCTGGTGTAAGTGAAGCCCCCTGATATTACTGATTATACAATGGATTTATCCACTCCCTTAGTCAGACACATATGTTGATTTAATGGCCTTGGAGAGGTTTATTCACAAAATCCTATTCCAAGGCACTAAATCCTAAGCTATTTTCTGCACCCTATAAAATAAAATCGTTACTAATCAATTTTAAATTAAAGTGTTAATTTTAATGGTCGTGCTTACTTAAAATGTGTGGTCGTGAAACTAGTGATTTTATGTCTCAACAAGTAAAGTAAATATGAATACAATGCAAATTCCTAACTTCAATTTCCAATGAATGATATGCTTTCCAAAAATGCAATTTTCAATTCAATTATGCAATTCTGAAAAAATGCAATCTTTCTTTACATGCACTAAGTTAAATGACAAAGACTCAAAATATCAAAATGCTAATCAATGTAAACTGCCTAATAGTTTTCTATTTTCAATATTATAAAAATGAAAATGCATGGACTAAACAACAACTTGATATATAAAGACTCTATTGTGTATAGAAAGAGACAACTCAAGTAGGATACCAAGTAGAAAAACACCCAACCGAATGTACAAGGACAATCAAAATGAAAAAATGATGAGCAAGGAACCACCCAAAAATTCAACCAAAGAGAGGTTTCATGTCATCCCACAGACACTTAACAGTCACTACAAATACCCAAGAAGACTCAACAATCATAAAAACCGACCCAACAACCACCAAACCCAACGAACAAGAAATTTTTTTTGATGTACATGATTGTGCAAGGAAAAAGCATGTATGTACGTAGCTTGCAAAAGGATAGCACACATATATACACGATTGCCAATAAAAAACCCACGTATATGTGTCAAAAACACAGCGAGGCTAAGGAGAAGGTTGAAAGACTCAGAGCCAAAGTGAATAGAGGATGTCAAGAAATGATACAGCAAGAAACACATTGTGAACGAGATCAATCTAAGGAGAAAAACACTACAAACCCCAAGAAAAATATTTCAATCCTCGGTATGGTAGTCGATTCTGTTACAAGGAAAATCTCTTTATTGCTAGGAGAAAACTACAATAGACGGAAATGACTGCAAAAATCAACTCTATTCTCAAGTATGCTATATAAAAAAATATTCTAGAAAGATAAGATAAAAGGCCTACCTCGTTTGAATGTTCGATGAAGTCCACCATTGAGAACTCGACCCAAAGAAATATACCTACAACTAGTTCTCAACAACCAAGCAAAGAAAGCATATGGTGATAATATATGATGTTATCATATTCAATAACATAATCCATTAACATTCATAACAAATACACCCATGGAACAATAATTCAAATATTTTCAAGATATCAATGGGAAGAGAAAAGAGTATTTCTATTAAGATATAATCAACAGAATTGAATAAGTTATAGACTTCCGTGTTGGCATGGTTTAGAACTGAGAAATTAAGTTCGATCTAGCTGGGCCTCCACCACTTCAATTCCCCACCAAAGGAAAGCTCATGTAAGAGAGACAATGGAGTTCTCACTCAATAAGGGAAGAGCTTGGGGGTTGAACACTCTGTTCAGACTTAAAGGATAAAGGGATGCAGAGTCAATGTGAAGTGAATAATTCCTCCAGAGTAACTTTGCTCTCAAAGTTGAATTCTTTCTCTTCTTTTCCATAGCTCAGAATTCGCCCGTTTATAGCCTTCAAGTGGAACTGAAGGGCCAAGTCGGAACGCTTCCAGTATTTGGAAGGCCAAGGATCATTAATATCATGTCATGACATGGAAACTCGACACTATTTTTAATTTTTGGGCACATTTCCCAATGTACATGGGATGTAATGGTGTAACCTGCATATACACATGTTGTATAGTAGGAAAGGTGCGTATATGTGGAAAAAATGTATTTTTAGCTCTGGTATTTGAAAAAAGGGATGAAAATTTTGCATAGGGAAATGGAAAAAGGGGTTTTGTGCAAGATTGCATGGGGTGAGGAAAATATTTCTAAAACACCCCCATCATAATTCACATGGTTTCTTGAGCATACAACTTTCAATGATTGATGAAGTCATATGTAATAAGTAATTTAGGAATTTCCTTTATGCTTGTAATATTTTAAAATAAATTTCATTTCCAAATTTGTAAGCATGAATAAAGTTTAAGTTTTGGTTGTTTCCTTAAGCATGGAATCAATGCATATTTCTTCTCTCATAATAACACTATTGGTTTAAGTTCTTTTATATTATTCTGTTCTGGTACTACTGATACAAAAACCAGTAGGTTCCTGTACCAAGAGTACATAAATTTAAATATTTTTCGAGGGTACGTTTTGCAGGATATTTTCAGAAGCTCTTAGCTTCAACATACTTCATTTCCCTCCTTTAGTCAACATGCACCGGTTCCACATAGTCCTATTTCATCTTGCAACAATTTTGTGTGCTAATAAAATTTTGTTTGAGGACATGAAAACTAGAAAGCATGGGGGAGAGAGAGAAACATAAGGAATCTTATCATATCATCATTCATCAACTCTCTCCTAGATATCTAGCAACTCTCAGTATTGCTCGTTTTAATCTTTAGTTTTAGCCAACATGTACTCCCTTTTATCAACCGACAACACGCATTAAAGTGAAGGTAAACTTGAGGTAAAATTTGTTTAAGACTCTTTCATTCATTAAAAAGTTTAAGGGGACTTGATGATTAACCACTCCATACATTTTATCTTTTGTAAACCATTATCATTCAATCTCCATCTATAATTCATAATAAAATGCATAATACTCCGATAAGGCCATTAGAATGAAAAGAAAAATAGTATGGTACATAAATCCATTGAAACATCTATACTGTCTTCTCTTTATATATATCATAAAGCATTCACATAAAAAGGATGAAGTCATTTTTTCCTAAAATAACCACAAATAAACATTGGTTTTACAGAAAAGCAACAGAGTATACAAAGACCTAAGTCCATATTCATATTTCCATACCATCCACCATCCCTTCATATCCCATCTATCGCTTGTCCTCAACTTTCATTTCTCTATTGTAAAATAAATCAAGTTAAAATCCTGTGATAATATCAAATGAAAAAGGACATTGCTCCATAAGAACCAACACCTGCACAAAGAAATAAAGTCACAAAAATCAATGATTAAATAGAGTATATACAAATTTTGTTTGCATGAGGACATGCAAACCAACAGGCATGGGGGAGTGTTGGGCTGCTAATATGCCATATTTTCTACCATGTAAAACCTCCATTCATAAGCTATATTCCTGCACTCTTAATACATTATATAGCCATTATCGTGTCACTTACCATTAATTATATCCATTATACCTTGTCGTTAATTATTGTTGTTTTCTTGTATTTTTAAGTGATTAAAGATGGTTTTAACATGATTTTATTTATGATGGTTTAATCCTATGTTTCTATGTGCAAGCAACGTGTTATTGTACTGTTCAGGTTCTGGTACATGCATTGTCCATGTTCTGGTACATGCATTGTCCATGTTCTGGTACCTGTATTGTTCCTTTTCTGGTACCCACACTAGAGGTCATATGATACTCCAAGTCATCTGGTACCATAAAGTTCTATAGTGAACCGGTACCTACACATTCATCCAATACATGTTGGAAGATTGGTTGTTGTCATTGATGTCAACTCTAGTCATGGGTTTTGGACCACAAGATTGATAAAGGTATTTGGACATGAAGGACAATGCACATGGATATACAAAACCCATGAATGGATACTATACATCATGTTGTTTCTAGTGGTATGTGGCACGTCATGTGGATCCTCATGGTTGAGGAGAAATGAATTTTTGAATATGACAAAGTGAATTGAAGAAGGAAGTACATGTAGGCCCTAAATATAATTGAAGAAAATAATTACAAAATAAGAAAGTTTCAGGTCGGCCCTAATGTTAAAATGAAGTGACATAAATGGTATAAATAAACATCATTATACATTCATTTTGATACAAGTCAAATTTCAAAGGAAATAAGAAGTAAAGAAGGCCGGATTTCAAGGGAGGATGAAGTCTTTTGGTGATGTGTTCTAAGGTATGTTATTTTCAGGTCATCTTACCATTTTTGCTATAACGTTTTTTTTAGAACGATTCAGATGGTGAAATCGATATGGTATTGAGAAGACATATCAAGGTACCTTGATTCAGATCTTGATTCACTATGCTTATGGAGATACACTATGTGGAAGATAGGGTTTGTGACTAGTCCTGAAGTTAGTCAATAAACAGGTGTTCCGGGTAAAACAATCATAAATTATTCATCGAGAATCCAAATGAAGTGGAACAAATTTCATTGGCAATAGTACGGACTGTAGTTTATTGTGTATGAGTTTCAGAATTGGATGTTAATTATTGAGCGTGGGGCATTATGTGCAAGTTCACTCTCCTGAATAGACCAGAATTGAATAAAGTCTACCATTCTTTCTGTAACCTCTTTTTGGGGAGGATTCAAGGAGTGAAAATTCGAGGAGTTTCAAAAACTACATGAAGTAATATTATCTACAGGATCAGAGTACTCCAAGAATTGAAGAATTTCATAAATTGAAGAAATCTCGGGAAGGATTATCATGTTCTATGTAATGATTGGTTGATGGTGATGATTTAATGTAAAGTTTAATTATCTCTCATATATTCTTGGGTGGAAGGAAGGGGCAAGGATGGAGAGTTCAAATCTCTCTTGATATTGGAGGATTGTATCTTCCTCTTGGAGGTTTATCCCTCCCTTTACATTTGGAAGATGTAGCTACCTTTGGAATTCATTACTTCCCTTGAACAATAACTATTGATTATTTCTCATATATTGTGCATGGTGTATTATGGTGTATTGGTGGTAACTCTTATACTATTGTTCATTTCTCATTGGATATAGTTGAATGGTTTAAGTTGAAAAAGGTTTTAAATTGTACTTGATATTGATTCACTCCCCTCTTAGTATCAACAATACCAACACTCCAGTTCATCTAGTACCAGCTCATATGGTACCAATACAACACTCATCTGGTACTCCAAGTCATTTGGTACCAGAAGGTTCTACATTCAATCGGTACCTATACAGTCATCCGATACCCATACTCCATGTCATTAAGTACCCACACTCCATGTCATCTAGTACTCATCTCATTCGGTACCAATTCTTCACTCGTTCGGTACCAATATTGTGCTCGTCTGGTACCAGCATCAACAACCGTCTAGTACCAGATATAGTTCAAATTTTTGGAAAGCTTCTAAAGGAAAATCAAGGACATGGGTTTTGTCCAAAGTGATGTTTACATGCCGAAATGTATTGAAAAAATCACCTAGATCACATGTGTATACCTCCAACTCAAGGGGAATGATTCTGTAAAAATTAGCAAAAATCTCAAATTGCCAACTTGCGCCTCGATTTCCATGCATATGGCATATGATCTAGAAATTATACGAAATGTATTTTTTTATAGAATATGGAAAATTGAGTAATGCGTGGGAAATTTTCCAAAATGCGAATTATTTTGGAAGATATGGGTGGATCCCTAACTCGAATTTGCCCAAATTACAGTAAAACCTACATTTTTGTGATTTTGCTAAAAAATATTGTAAAATTGGTTTTAACCAAAATCTGAGTTTGGGGTATTCAGTTCTATCATCTCCCTTTGGATTTTAGGTATAAATAAGAGCTTCATAGGGCTCATGAGGGGCCATCATTATCATTATCATCCTTTGTAATTAATTATTTGTGAAGAACAAGCATGAGAGAGTTGATTTTGTAAACATAGTCTTTAATCAAAATGGAGAATTGACTATTGTTGATACACTGTGCATTCATACACCTTGATTTTATTGTCTTCAAGAAGGGTTAACCTGTGTGGGAAGGGCCCCTCATTCTGGTAACATCCTTCTTCTTTCATTTTTCTTTTATAGATCAAATTGTAAATGTGTTGTTTAAATCCATGTGTTTCATTTGCAATTCATATTCAGTTCAATGGTTATTTTCATTTAATGATTTAAATATATTATGTTGCATTAGATTGATGATAATAAACTCATAGTTCATTGTTCCTTTGATTGTGCACATAATTCTTATATTTATTCGACCATACTTTGCATCACCCGTTTATTTCCATTTCTAGTCCCAAACCTCTATTCTAGATATTGTATTCACATTTTATTATGTGTTGGATTGTTGTGTACAAGTTGTATTCATTAACTCATTTCCAAGGTTGTTAAGAAGATATTATGCACAGTTAAGAGCGGAGGATTCATTTATATGCATCAAGTGTTATGTATTGTTTCTATTCATTCATAAAAAAATCTAAAATACATTTATTCTCTTGCATTCCCATTTGGCTCTTAAATCAGATCATTGCTCCTTCATCGAAACCATTTGTATGCTTGACTGATTATAAACATAGTTCACTTCCATTCCATATGCACTCACCCATTAATAAAACACTTAACATATGTAAATCATTATGTCCAACCAGATTTGAATTCATATGAGACTCATTGCAGAGTTAATTCATCTTACTTCATTATTTCCCGTGTAGATTTATGTTCTTAAAATAATCATTTAAATACATGCGGGATAAACTACTCTTCATTTCATTTCAATTTTCTCGCTTTGTCATGGTTTTCTGTTTTTAAAAGAGTTGATGGATTTAAAGGATATTATTATTTACACAGTCCCTTTAAGAGTAGAACATAAATAAGCATAACTTCCTAATTCATTGTGTGCTTAACTAAGTATTTTCAATAAGGTATATATTCATTGTTTTTTTTTATTCTCCATTGTCTTCCAATCTTTGTTTCTTTGTGTTTGGTGTAATCACTTGAGGAGCAATCTCTGAATTTAAATCTTGATTTCATTTATTGTATTGATTTCCTAATCTAGTTTGGTTTTGCATTGTTTTTCTTTTTCTTTGACTTAATTCTTTCATAGTTCAAATATCCTTCTATTTCCTGCACTTGGTTTTATTTCCCGTATCTTTGGATTTCTTTCAATTTAATTTCCTTTATCTTCAATCACCAACAAAAAAATTAAAGGTCTAACTCATGATATATGGCCTTCTTGTGTTTGAATTCTTCCCAAGGTGTTAGTTTATTTCCTAACAATTGAATTCATTTTTGTTTGCTTGTTTCTTTTATTGCATTTAAGTGTGGATCTAGTATAGGAAATAATCATTGAAGGAAAAAAAACTTAAGTAAGCTACTCATGATTTGTCACATGAACATCACCCTGAGTGCATGAAAGAATCTGATCTAAGCCTTTATAGAACTAATTTATTCATGTGTCCCAGTGATGAATCCTTACTATTAATTTCCTGCAGTGTGGGTTTGAAAACTGTTTTGTCGGCTTTAGATTAAGATAGATTAGGCTCCAATATTGCTTTTTCTGTGGCTGCACCTCGAAGATTACGAGCCTCTGTTGATAATTGAATATGGGAATTAATATATTTATCCCAATATGAATCAACTCCTCGAAGTACCAATGGAGGAACCCCCATTCCCGAGGAACCTTTTTCCTTTCCTTCTTTCAGAAACATTGGTCCTTCATTCATTGCCACACCGAGTCTTACGGGACTCACGATCGAATTACTGGTTTGGTTGTTCCCCACTCCAGTGGTGTCTAATATTCCCAGTGCTTTGAATGCACCTAAAGCTTTATATGTAAGCACACCACCCACACATCAACCTCATGTCGACATTTCTCCTTCTTCACCTGTCAGGTCTCCTTCCCTTTCTCCTTCTTGACCTAGTGAAATATCTAGAGCAAGTAGCCAGGCTCATAAGAAGAAGAAGAAATGGAAAGAGAAGAAGAAGAAGAACCGAAAAGGGGCCAAGCCTCCAACTACATCAGATGTTGGATCCAAGAAACCAACTACTATTAATCATACTGGGAGTGTTGATGAGGTTGATAAGGCTACAACGAAGAATCTAAAACCCAAATTCCCTTGCAGTATTTGTAAGGGTGACCACTTTCTAAGGGATTTCCCTTATCTTCCCAAGGTATTACAAATGTGGTCTTCCACGTTGTTGACCCCTGCTAGACATGCTAGTGACGCCCCGTCAACTAGTGACGCTAAGGTTGGTAAGAAGAACAAAATTGTCAAATTTCTTTACATGTTATGTGAAGGTGATCATTACTCTCACCTTTGTCCTTGCATGGATGGGGCTTATTCTCTTTTGGAAAAGATTCAACTTACAACTAGTTATCATAATATTTCTCCCAACCCATCATTATTTGATGGACTCATCAATCTCTTTCTATCCCCAGTGATTCTTATTGATCAGATCGTTAATCTAGTTTCATCCTCGGTTGAACCACTAACCAAAGTAGTTGATCTTGTTCTATCATCGGTCAACCCCACTCTTCATATAAAGAGTGAACCCAAAGTGGTTGATCCGATTTTGTTATCGGTCCATCCCACTCCTCCCTTGAAAAGTGAAACCAAAGTGGTTGATCTAGTTCCACCACCAATTGATCCCCCTTCTCCCTTGAAGAGTGAAACCATAATGGTTGATTTGGTCCACCACCAGTCGATCCCACTCCTCCGTTGAAGAGTGAAACCAAAGTGATTGATCTGCTTCCATGACCCATCGATCACACTCCTCATTCAAAGAGTGAGGATGTCGGTCAGATATACCTCGTTAATACTGATTCACTCGGACAAGGGGGCACTTTTTCGATCTCGATGGAACCCCCTTCAAGCAATCAAATGATTTCTATTGATTGGAATCATTTGATAGAACCTCATCTTCCCTCTTATGTGCTTTTCCAAATCACTGTGCAGGTTTGTGCTAGGACTATTCCTAACACTGTAATAGATGAAGGTGCTTCTGTTAGCATCTTATCCATGAATGATTGGGAAGATTTTGGTTCCCCACAACTTGCGCCCATGACTCATAATTTTTTAACCTTTGACAGACAATTTAGTCAACTTTTAGGAATCCTTCCTCTGTTTCTGGTTACTTTGGGAGGAAAAACAATCTACATCGATGTTATGGTAGTTCACAACCCATTGGAATTTAATCTGCTCCCTGTGAGAGACTATGTCTACCTTATGAGAGATTTTGTGTCCACTCTCTTTCGAGTGATGTGTTTCCTTCACAATGGAAACATAGTAATGATCAACCAAATTTCATTCATTGACCTTCATCTAATGTTCAACCATCCGCCTTCCCTGAACAGTTCGTACATGCCAGCGATGTCCACCCTGTTGTAGGTCAATTATGTAATGATCTTCCCCATGCGTTCAACCCTGCAGAACACTGAATCTCTCCCTTCTCTTGAGTTAGATCTGATAATTGACATGGTCATCTCTTCGATATGGATATTAAAGCCAGATATCCCTACCCTTATCGAGACCGTCGACATGTATTCCATCCAGAGTGATTTTCTTCCATCTGGCAAAGATCTCTTGGAAGCCATGATTGAAATTTGTCCCTTGACATGTATTCCTTCTAGTGTATTATCCTCTTGGAAGCCATGATCAAGAAGATATTACAAGCATATTTTTTTTCTCTGTAGAAAACTCATTAAAAAATGAATCATAAGCCACAAGCATAGTTTTCCTCTCTGTAGAAATATCATTAAAGAGTGAAAGAGAAATATCGAGACAAACCCTCACTTCTTCCAATTTGTTAAATAAAGGAAGAGGAACTTATCGAAGGTGAGTTATATCGAGCATGTGTTACTCTCCTCGAGCTTGTTAAATTAAAAAGAGGTACTCATCTATCTGGGTGGAAGAAAAATTGAAGGAAGTGGGTCAAGTTTTTGAGAATCCTTTATGGCATCTTTTTTCACCCTTGAACATGACACCTATTTGAGTCTCATCTTACAAATGGGTAATCTACTTATCTCTGAGTGATACCAATTCCATGGGTCGCCATACTTTTTTGTCCAGTCAAAGAGTGCTCTTATTGTCATCACATTACATTCTTGGTACTCGTCAATTCAATGTCGCCAAGTCAGTTGTCATGCCTCAACATGTTCAAGTGAAGTTTCACTTCAAACCAACCATCTGTAGTATTGTCAGTTTCCATTTCCTGTGTCAGACTACACTTATTCGATTCACCATATTACATCACTTTTCTATGTCAGTTTCATGTCAATGATGGGGGATACATTAAGGCCCTCCTTCGATGAGTCTTTTCCTGTCGACATCAACACTTCTTCCAATAATTAGACTTAGAAACAATTTAGTACCTTGGGACTTGTGTGCCTCAATGGTAGGCCTCCTCGCCTCTGACAGTAGGTTTACATTATTGACCTCTGATCAGATGATTATAAGAATGTTCAACCTCAGCTAATTTATTCACATTCATTGGAATGTACTAGGGTACCTTGGGAGTCATTGACATCATTGGTGATTTCCCTTGCACTTTTTAATAGTTTACCTCAATGACTTGTAATCAAGTGTTTTCTACCATGTTTGACATCAAACAAATCTATTCATATGGATAGATTCGTACTAGATTGGGATTGGGACGAATACCATGGGTTGGGAATTCGCTCTGTTAAACTTCTTTTCCCAGGCTGTGAAGGAGATCATTTGAGGATGCTCATGTATAGAATGTCACATAGATCCAAATTGTATTGGTCTATAGCTATGTTTTATCATCCCGTAGCCTCACTGTGTATTTTTCATGTCTATGATCAGTTCATGTCATGGAGGTATGGATCAACATTGCATATTTGGTGGCCATATCCTTAGTCAATATTTTTCATGGATTCGTAGTGTATTGGTCAGCGATCATGCTTTGAGTCATCTTGTATTCCGAGCATAGGTATGCCTGCCTTGAAAATGGAACATTTTTTAATATTTTTTTATCGTTGTTTGCAGCTTCTTCCAGGTTCTCCAACTCCACATCCTTGCATTAAATATTTGTAAAGGGTTTAAGCCATCATTCTCTCTTCTGACCTCACACTTTAGGGGTAATTTCGTTACACATGAAATTTGCACACCTAGGTACCTCTTCCTCTGTGTCGTAAGTGTCATATAAGTGTCTCATACACCTTGACACCATGGAATAACCTATGTCACAATACATAGTCAATGTGGAGGAGGGATATATTACATGAAGGCCAAAATACCAAGTGCACATGACTTATTATTAATATTCATGAAAAGGAAATTAATTAAGTGTGAGAATCCACCTCACATTTGGTTTCCTATTTTTTAGGGAAGGTGGAGGATCTCATGGATGGTTGAAATATTTCCTCCTTAAAATTATTGATATATATTTCCTCCCTAAAATCCTTAAGAGATATTTTCACCCTGAATATCTTAGAGATCCCATTTTAGTGGATCTGATGAGTGATCCTATCCATGGTGGTTAAGCCTCCAAATCCTATATAATGAGGGTTTTCCATGGAAAGGATGGTGGATATTTGAGGTATCAAACCTATGGTCTTGGAGGAAAGATTTAGGATATCAAACCTATGATTTTGGGAGATTTGTGCAAGGATTGGACGAGGCAGACTTGGGGAAGATGTTGCAACTGCATCTATAGTCTATAAGTATTTATTTAATAGTTCTCATTAATATATTGTTTGGCCCATTTCCTTCTAACCTATGTCTTTTTACATATGTTTGTCTTATAGATGGATTTGATTGGACTAATCTTATAGGGTAGAGTTTGAGTTCTTTGTCCTTTTTTCCATTGCATTGCATGTGTCAAATAATGCTAAGGAGCTTGGAGAAGAATCTCAAATTGGAGCAGAGAGGAAAAAAATTGGAATAAGGTGCATCACACTTTATTCCTTCTACTTCTCTTTCTGATTAGTTAGTTAGATTCAAAGGAATGATAGTGTCCATTTTCACTTTTCTGTCTTGGTATAGGGGTCTATGATCCAAGACGATATTCACCTGTCTGCAGGGGAATTTTCCTATAATAGAAATTGGCAACTCCGTTGGAGAATTTTCCTTTGTTTAACGAACTAGAATAATTAAGGTTTCAATCCCATATGGGCCCTTCAATGTGTGATTTTAGTGAGTCCAGAGAAGGAAAACGTGGTGGTTTTTCATGTTTAGAGATTATGAAAAGAACTGAAAGGTGACTCCAGGGTTGTCCTTTTTCTTAATTTTAGTCTCGTAAGGCCGAAAAAGAGATAAAATAACACTCAAAAGATTCCCTTTCAAACCTTTTAACAAGTGTGAAAGGAAGCAATATCACTCGAAAATCTTTTCATGTTTAGAGAGTATGAAAAGAGATTAAAGAAGACTCCAGGAGGTTCATTTTTCGTATAAACTTTACGAGTCCAAAAAAGTGATAACGTATACCCAGTTACATTCTCATGTATTTACGAGAATGAGAAAGAATAAATACTAAGCTCGGTATTGGTTTTATTTTTACACAAGCTTGAAAAAAAAATAAACTCATGCTTGTAAATTCCCAACGTAAATTCCAAGGGTAGAGATATCCATGGATGGTTGGTGCTCTACCCCCAGCTTGAAAATATAGCATCATAACTCTATAATGATAATCAAAGGCTGGAGACATGCCCCCCTAAGCTTCATTTCATTCTTCGACTTTGAGGTTGTCACAAATTTTTGTACTAGATGGGGAAAAAGGATAAGGGTGGATGAAAGGAGGGTTCAAATATGATACCTAATGAAAGACTTGACTCGACATAAAGGACCTGTGGTGGGATGGAAATTTCTGGCATGTATAGAAAGTTCAAGTAACATGGATGGTTTACCATTAGATGAGGATCAATGAGTTAAAGCTGGTCGGTCGTTACTATTTTTCTGTTGTGAGGGAAACACATCACTCGAAAGAGACTAGACATAAAATATCTCATAAGGTAGACATAGTCTCTCCCAAGGAGTAGGTTAAAGTCCAAGGGGTCGTGAACTACCATCACATTGATGTAGACCGATTTTCCTCCCAAAGTAACCAAAAATTGAGGAAGCATCCCTAAAGGTTGACTAACTCTTCTGTCAAAGGTTAAAAAATTATGAGTCATGAGCGCAAGTTGTGGGGAACCAAAAGCTTGCCAATAATTCATGGATAAGATGCTAATATTATCACCTTCGTATATTACATTGTTAGGAAGAGTCCTATCACAAACCTACACATTGATTTGGAAAGGAACGTAAGAGGGAAGACTGGGTTCTGTCAAATGATTCCAATCAATAGAAATCAACGGATTGCTTGAAGGGAGTTCCATTGGGACGAGCATAGTTCCCTCTTATCTAGGTGAATCAGTATTAATGAGGTAGACTTGTGTGAAATCCTCACTCTTTGAATTAGAAGTATGATCGATGGGTGGTGGAACCAGATCAATCACTTTGGTTTCTCTCTTCAAGGGAGGAGTGGGGATCGACTGGTGGTAGAACTAGATCAACCACTTTGGTTTCAGTCTTCAAGGGAAGAGTGGGATCGACTAGTGTTGGAACCGGATCAAACACTTTGGTTTCACCCTTCAAGGGAGGAGTGGGATCGACCGATAACATAACTGAATCGACCACTTTGGGTTCACTCTTTAGATGAAGAGTGGGGATGATCGATGATGGAACTAGATCAACTACTTTCATTAGTGGTTCAACTGGGGATGAAACCAAATTGACCACCAGATCAACCAGACTGGTTGGGGATGGAACCAGATTGACCATTCCATAAACTAATGATGGGTTGGGATAAATATTACAATAACTAGTTGGAATTTGAATCTTTTCCAAAAGAGAAGAAGCTGCGTCCATACGAGGACAAAGGTGAGAGTAATGATCACCTTGACATAACATGCAAGGAAATTTGAAAGTAATCTTCCTTTTACCAAGCTTAATATCACTATTTGACGGGGTGTCACCAGCATGTCCAGTAGGGCCCGACGACATGGAAGACCACATTTCTAAGACCTTGGGAAGACCAGGAAAATCCCTCAGAAAGTGTACACGCTTACAAATACTACAAGGGAATTTGGGTTTCGGATTCTTCGTTGTAGTCATATTGACCTCATCAACACTCCCAGTACGATTAACAGTAGTTGGTTGATTGGATCCAACGTATGATGTAGTTGGAGGCTTGGTCCCTTTTTGGTTCTTCTTCTTCTTCTCTTTTTGTTTCTTCTTCTTCTTATCAACCTGACTATTTGCTTTAGATATTTCACAAGGAGAATAAGGAGAAAGGGAATGCGACCTAACAGGTGAATAAGGATAAAGGTAGACATGAGTTTGATGTGTGGGTGGTGTGCTTACATATGAAGCACTAGGTGCATTTGAAGCACTAGGAAGATTCGAGACCACTGGAGTGGGGAAAAACCAAACCAATAATCCGATAGTGAGTACCAGAAAACTTAGTGTGGAAATTCACCGAGGACGAATGTTTCCGAAATAAGGAAACGAGCAAGGTTCCCCATGATTGGGGATTCCTTCGTTGGTACTCCCAGGAGTTTATGCATTTTGGGCTAAATATACGCACTATTAATTCAACATTTAATTATCAACTAGGGATTGTAAGCTTCAAGGTGCAGGTGCAGGAAACAATGGAATGGAGCCTAATCTAGCTTAATCTAAAGCCGACAAAACAATCTTCAAACCCACTTTGCATGAAATTAACTCTAAGGATTCATCATTGGGACACATGAATAACTTAGTTCTATAAAGGCTTAGATCACAGTCTTTCATGCACTCAGGGTGATGTTCGTGTGATAAATCGTGAGTAGATTAATTAAGTTTTTTGTCCTTCAATGATTATTTCCTATAATGGGTCCACACTTAAAGGCATTAACTAACAGCTTGGGAAGAATTACAATGAGGGAAGGACATATCTCATGAGTTAGACCTTTAATTTGTTCGTTGGTCATTGAAGCTAAAGGAAATTAAAGTGCAAGAAATCCAAAGGTAAGGGAAATAGAAGGATATTTGAACTATGAAAGAATTAAGTCAAAGCAAAAGAAAAACAATGCAAAACCAAACTAGTTTAAAAAGGCAATCAAGACAATAAATGAAATCAAGCTTTAAATTCAAAGATTGTTCCTCAAGTGAGTACACCAAACAAAAAGAAACAAAGATTGGAAGAAAATTGAGAATAAAAAAAAACAATGAATATATACCTTATGGCAAACACTTAGTTAAGCACACAATGAATGAGGAAGTTATGCTTATTTGTGTTATTCTCGTAAAGGGAATGTGTAAATAGTAATATCCTTTAAAACCATCAACTGTTTTAAAAACATAAAAAACATGACAAAGTGAGAAAATTGAAATAAAATTAAGAGTGTTTATCCCACATGTATTTAAATGATTATTTTAAGAACATAAATCTACACGGGAAATAATGAAGTAATATGAATTAACTCTGCAATCAGTTTCATATGAATGCAAATCTAGTTGGACATAATGATTTACAGAAGTTAAGTGTTTTAATAATGGGTGAGTGCGTATGGAATGGAAGTGAGTTATATTTATAATCAATTAAGCATACAAATGGTTTCGATGAAGGACAAATGATCTGATTTAAGATCCAAATGGGAATGCAAGAGAATAAATATGTTTTAGATCTTTTTATGAATGAATAGAAACAATACATAACACTTGATGCATGTAAATTAATCCTCTTCTCTTAACTGTATATAATGTCTGCTTAACAACGTTGGAAATGAGTTGATGAAGGTGTTGTCCCTTGACCGAGTTTTGAGGAAACGTTGGTCAAATTTGGCCCACTTTTGGACTTTGACACGTTGTTCAGAGAAGGAGTGCACAGGCGGAGCTGAGATAATGGATCTCACCCATTTTTTGAGGGTTATGTGGACCCAGTAAGGGGTCCTCTAGGGTTTTGTAATGGGTTTATTGTATATCATCCCATGGGGTTTTCCCATGTTTAGGCCCTATTGTAAAATTTTGTAAAGTATAAATAAAGGGCAATATATTGTATAAGTAGGTAAGTGAAATTAGTTCGAGTTGCTTTGTGCAAAGGAATGTATGTGTATTAAGGCTTTGTTCTCGATAGAGAGTTATCTCTATGCATTGACCTAGTTTTGGAAGTAGGATCTAGTGCTTAATGAGGGGATCTTAGGGCTTGTGCAAAGCTCGACTCTGTGGCTTAGTGCACAGGAGTGAGTGAATGTAAGATCTCGGTATATAATAAAGATTCAAAGTGGTTTTTGATGGGTGTTCTATATGCACTAAAAAACACTAAAAACCCTCAATTAAATTGTCAATCCAGGGTAAATAAACTTAGAGTTGTAGAACTATATGTGCCAAGGAAGAAAGGTTAGAGGTAGTATAGTCTAACAAAGGGAATGGGATATCTAAGGGATAATCTACCTAAGAAAAGACTATTAATGATCAAATCCTATTAAGAAACTTAAACTATTTACCCTGAGTAAATTTTGAACAAAGGATCGATGGATAGTCATAAGAAAGAAAATGAAAACCAAACTTAAAGAAAATTAACTTAATCATGACAATAAGAAAAAAAAACTATCTATTTAATCTATCTAATGAGCAATAGAAACAACAAACTACTTTAATTAACCTACTCAAATTCAATAAGCAACAACAAGTAAATAAATAAACAAGCAAGCAACTACCCTATTAAAGAAAATAACAAAAACAAGCAACTACCCTATCAAAGAAATTAAACAAGCAAGCAATCAACTAACTAACCTATGGTAACTTCTACATCAAGTAAACTAATCAAAATTAGTCAATAAGCAACTAATCAAACTAATAAGCAAGTGAACTCTATTCTTAAATTAAACTTCATAATTACTTCTAATTTACGAAAGAAAATCTTAATCTACTAAATTCAAAGCATCATGACAATAAAAGTAATCAACAACTATTCTTTAATCTACAATAAGAAAACTATTATTTAATCTACCAAAGCAAGAAGACTATTCTCTAATCTACAAAAAGTGAGAAATCTTCAAATATAGTGTTGATGGTTATGTCTAGATCTAGAATTAAAATTGCAACCTAGATCTAGAATGGAAATTGCATAAAGTAAATTAAACTAATACTATTTTAACAAATTAAATTGCAAAGGGAAATACTCATAAAACATAAATCAAATCCTATTTCTATTTCAACATATAACAAGATAAGAAAACTAAGAACTAACTAAGCAAACTAGATAACCAAATTCAAAACTAAATTCAAGGCTAACAACTAATCATCCATCGAAACCTTTCCAAACAAACCATTAACTAAATACTTTGTTTTAAATCTGTTTTGAATTCTATTTCAGCATATAGAAATTCTAATTATCATCTAATTACACACAGGTGTTTAGTATTTAAGCTTGCAAGTTGTTTCCTATAAATTAAAAAGTCATTGCATATTAACACTAGCTTTCATAAGTACCCTGCAAAACTGAACTGAAGAAATTAAACTATGAACAATAATTATACAGTAATTAAAGATAATAAACACTCATGTACAGGAAATAAAAGAAATGACAACTACACTACGTGAATTCACAAGCTAATTGACTGAATATTCACCCAGACCACTGGTNAGTTTTACACAGTTTTAGAGAAAAATGTCTTGAAATGGAAAAACAGAGCTTAACTATCCTTCACTCTCCTAACTATTTTTCTGACCACTGCTGTGGTATTTATAGAGTTTACAATATGAGAGGTCGACCACTAGAAGGCTCAACCTCCTCTAAATACAAAAAATTACAATTAATGCATCTTAATCGCTTGTGGCTTCCAGAAACAAAGAGAGACAATAAATGCTCAACATAACAACCCAATCCAAGTTGTCAGAAGCTTAGTAGCTAGAGGCCATGAGCGCAAGAAAAACACATGTCTTGAATTCTCCCATCATTGGTTGCCGATATGATAACCGCCAACTCGCCCATAGTTTTAATGCAGGACAGAGTGTTGGATGGAGTACCAGATGCCAAATTGAAAACCACAAACTAATCTCAATCCATTCATAATTTCAGGAAACAGATCTTAAGGAACCTAATTGGCCATATTACGCACAAAACTCATGTGCCAAATTTTTCATATTCCACTTCATTATCCCAGAAATTAAGATTTAAGTTAGTTGCCTGTAATAGTTCCAGATGAAGTATCGGATGAGCTACTGGATGGGAAAACACCATGCGATTTTACCCTGCCACACACAGATCATGAATTATCTCTTTGGAATCATTAAATCATGCTGAATTATACTTGAAACCATCACAAAACTCCAATTATACATACCTGGTATAAGTTATGGTGATTTGATAAAATAATCCTTCAAAAACGTCTTCAAAATAGTAAAACACACATATAATACTGAACAAAAAGGATCTAATCAACATCATTAATTAACCATATCACAGGCCCAACATTACCCACACACCTAAGATTTTGCAGGTCCCACTGCAAAAAAAAATGAATTTCTTCTCATGACTAGACATGTTGAGAATGATTAGTTTTAGAAGCTTCTCCTTCTTGCCTTGAATATTTTGTCTTGTGTCTCTTATGTTGTTTCAATTGTTCTTTGAGGTTGCGATTGGTTTTGGTAATTTCATCAACCAACCGTTGAAGGGAATCCACCTTTGATTTTAATATTGCATTGTCATGGTGAATATGTTCATCCAGAGTCTTCGTCTCTTCCAATTGTTGTAGCAACTGATCATTTTCTTGTTGTATCTTTTAAATAACTAGAGTATGATTAGATGTCTTATAGGAGGGCTTCGATTCCTTCATGGATGTAGAGGGTCTATCAGCTTTGGAAGATGATGTAGGCATCTTTGAGGTAGGAGTAACAAAGTGCTTGTGAGAGGGAATAGGTTCAGACTTTACTTCTCTATTGGGCTCCAACTCCTCTGCAAAAACTTCCCAGAGTATTTTATGGGGACTTTCATGATCGTAATATACTTGGACAAGAATTGAATTTCTTGGGGGTTTTACATTAGGCTTTCCACTTGCATTTCAGGCACTTTTTCGAAAAGATCGCCTTATGAACCGGTGGGCTCCTCTTCTATTCGTAGGGACTACAGGGAAATCTTGTTGAATTGTCTCTTGTAACTTCTTGAATTGAGGATCAATAAGTGTTGAGGGAAATGGAGAATTATCATTAGAATTTTTAGTTTTCTTGCCCGATGAGGCTGCAGGGGAATCAACAAGTTCCTTAGTCTTGGTATTTTGTTTCAACAAAGAGAAAGATTGATTAGGAGGGTTTGGAGTCTTCAAAAAATGGGGTTTGGATGGAGTAAATTTCCCTATATCACGTGTTTTATTGCTAGTCTTGACTGTAAGATGGGGGTTTGAAAATTGATAAATGAACTCATCCCATGTCTTTCCCTCTTTTTCCAACTCAGATATAACAATAAATTGGTGAGGCCATGGTGGAATAGGCTGTTATGAGGGTTGGCCACGTTCTTTCGTACATGAGAAGACGTCTTCTCAAAAAAAAATAAGAAGTAAAAAGGGAAATTTAATGGATTATTGAAAAGAAAATGAGGTAATAGACAAAAATGGCAAGCTCTGAAAACAAAGTATCTACCTTCACTATGTCAACAAGACATTGAAGGCACCATTGCAATAGAATTTGAAAAGGACAGATGGTATTGTCTTGGCAGAGTCAATGAACATCTAGATGTGCTCCTGAAAAAGGACAACAAGGACATCAATCTTTATAGACACATGTCCAGACACTACTACATCCCAAAATGGATCAGGAAAAGTCACAAAAAGTGTTCTATGAGACCATTCTGTGCTTTTGACTATGTTTTTGGTCATCATTTTAAAAAGATAATTTTTACCAAATAAAGATGAATTTTGGAAAACCAAAGGAGGTTTTTTCTAAGGACATACCAAATCACAATAAAATTCCTCAGGTGTTACATAGGTATCATATATTGGGAGATATTCAACTTTCTTGGAGACCTATTTCAGAAAATCAAATTCTCCAATTTAATTTCATGTTTTAGCCATTATTTTCAAAATACGATTTTGACCAAATAAAGATGAATTTTGAAAAACCAAAGGATGTTTTTTCTAAAGACATAAAAAATAACAATAATCTCCTTCATTATTTACACATGTATCATATAGTGGGATATATTCAACTTTCTTGGAGGCCCATCTCAGAAAATCAAATTCTCCATTTTAATTTCTTGTTAGAGTCATTCTTTTCTGGCCCATATTCCAAGAAAATGGGAATGAATTTCACAAAAATGAGAGAGGTTTATCTTAAGAACAACCTTATATACAAAAAAAACCTCTCCCCTATTTGTAAAATGTGTTATGTTTAAAAATTATAACCCCATATTTGACCCCTATTTTTCTATTGCGCTTATGTCACAGTCGCTGCACTTTTGGACAATTTGTTTTCAAATAAATTGTGAAGGGGTTAGATGTAGTTTTTTTCATAGATTAGTGAATCCAGAGTGTAGAGGACATATTCAGATTTCCATTCATAAATTTTTCATTAAAAAACTCATCGAGGAAGGCCTCCAAAACTTGTTTCTCATCTGCTACAATTTGTTTCCACCTCCATGATTTCCTATGATTGTTTCATAAGATTAGAAGAATTCAAATTTATTTGCACTATTTTGGATGAAACTGTCATGTTATGTTACACCTTCTTCTTATGATTGGATTCATGATCTCATTCCCATGTTGAAACTCACCCCATCTACCCTATACGCAATGACAAATCCTAAATGTTATTGAGTATACCTACCTTACCACATTTTATCATTGCAACTCATCTTTTGGAAACCTTGGCCTAGCTCCCTAGACCTGGATTCTCATCCAGAAAAATCCAAATCAAAATCATACTGAGCTATATGTATCCTAATACTGAGCCACTTAACCTTGTTCCTCTGTCATAAGTGTGTAACACAGATCTGTAGTGAGTTTAGCAATGTGTTATCGATCTGTAATTGTCACAAAGAACCAATTAAGAAGTATTCCACTATATAAACATAAAAATAAATAAAATGCACAGCAGACTTATAACACACAATGATGTTAGTGGTATATAATTTGGTATACAATGATGTCATGAAATCAATATACATAAATTTTACAAAGATTCTACTTCTTCTTCTCATGGATTATAGATAGGCAGTATTTATCATTTGTCAGCTCATGAAACCCCTCCCCCACACCTAAGTATTGTGACACCTCACAATAAAAAATATAGGAAACTAGTGAATTCTCTCAATAGTCGAATATTTATAGCTTGTTAAGGGTAAAGATAAATTTCACATATCATTCTAATGAGACGGTTATAATATGGCCCCACCTATAGGATAGAACATCCTGTATATAGTTAAGAAGAGGTAGGCGAGAGAGTTTCGAGATAGTCTCAAAGTTAGTTCCCAATGGAAAATTTATGGAGTTCATTAACCTTGGCTTCCATACATACTTCGTGTTAGTCATCTTTGTCTACAAGTTATATCGTACATCAGCATAAGTTTAAGATTTAGGAATTTCTTCTTATTATTTTTTTTGTCAGATTACCATCCTCGCTAGGTAGAATGCCCCGTTGCTAACAAGCCTGTTCGGTACTCCGATGGGTTTACCTAGTCATACCACATGCCAGTACCCACTGCCAGTAGACCTGTTCAGTATCTCAACAAGTTAGCCTCTTACACCCTCAGAGACTGGCCCTCCATATTTTAATATTTTTAGTATAAGATTTCTTTATGCAAGAATATGGGGGAACATCTCTGAAAACAACTTTTTTCTTTCTTTCAATTGGGATGGTATTTATGTTAGAGGATGAATTTTCGTTATATATTCCTTAGTGAGTGTCCTGATGTAAGGGGTACTTAAGAGGATGTATCCTATATAAAGATATGATCTAATTAAGCATTTTTAGTGTGTAGTGGATGGTACCATTGGGAAAGAACTGAAAGGTATCATTAGGCTCAACTCACTTTCTTCTCTTCTTTTTTTTAAGTTATTGTGATGTTTCCATGACTAACCACTAATAAAACCTCCTTGTTACTGTTTAATAAAGATGATTTACTCACTTACTCAGGGTTCTTGGGGAAACTATACAAGTGACCTCTAAGATTGATGGTTATGGTATCACTTCCTTATATAGTTGTGAAGGTTTTTAAGAGAAGATGCTATTTAAGATGCCCTGAGAAAAAAGAAGATGAAAATATTTGCAAAAATATGGCTAATTACAGAAAGTCATTATTCATTTCATGCTTAGCAGACAACAAGGTTCAAATATAGAAATATTTTGAAGAAACATCCTTCCTTTAAATCTTCTTGAAACTGTCTACTCCTCGTGAAATAAATACCTACATAAGTCTATAGAATTGTTTGTCAAAAACAACACTCTAAAATATCAAAGACTAATGAGATCAATGAGATCAAGTCAGTGTAACATGTATCTCATATTTATTTTATTAAAAGAAAATGTAAAATAAGGTTTCATTAGACTTTAATCTAAACTAACAACATGCATCTTTTATTTATTATCCTACCCTACCTAAAAAGAAAGGAAAATCTTTATTCAAGTGTAAGAACTTTTCTAATGTGACCATGTGCGAAGCAAGATAAGAAACATACTCATATCCACATATAAAAAAGTTACTGCAATGATTACATGGATATGAAGAAACAACCAACCTACTTGTTTTGACATCCAAAGGTGTTGAGGAAGAGAATAGTATTATGGCATGATGACCTCTTGAAACCAAATTTCAATGTAATCTTGATGTTCATCAACAATAATTTCTATGCTCTCCTTCATCATGCTATGCACATACTCTTCTTCTAGATGATTAATTTCTAAAGTACATAAAGGATTTGTTGAGATTGATATTGAGAACTCCTCAATCTCAAGTCTTAGTTGTTTCTCTCCACTGGATGTAGTCCATAATTTTTCAGCTTCCTTCGCATTTTGGCAAGGAAAATCATTTTGTAGCTCATAGGACCTTGATTCTTCTAATATTTCTGGAGAGGTAGACAAGTTCTTGTCTATTGTCAAGATGTTTTCTTCCGGAGAAGAAGAGATCTGAGCTATTTCTAGGATTTGAGAGAGTTCTTGCAAATTAATGGTCACCTTCGAATTCATTTTCCTGGTGGTGGTAAGAAAAAAAAGGTTGTGTTTTTTGGTTCCGTGGAGGGCTCGGGTGGTCTTGCCTCCTATCCCACTATTAATGATGCTTCAACTTTTTTGTCTATAGTGCTACATGTCTTAGTCTCATCAGAGAGTCCTTTAGCTCTTTGGTTTGAGCTAGCTCTTTTTTTTCGGTATCGATCTGTGGAGCTTTTGAGTAGAACGTTCCTTCCCCCAAAATGTTCGTAAGGAACCTTGGTTGAAAGGTCTAATTTAGATTTAATATATCTACATTTTGGGTCTCTAGGTCTATTCATGAAATAATACAAAAAGAAACTATCATTGGGTTTGGGGGAACCTGCTATAGCAGATGCACAGGTTCTTACCTCTCTTCTTAAAGTTTTGTCGCTACCAAACTAATGCAAAGGTTTAGAAATGATATATTTACCAACTATTTCCTACCTTGCGACAACTCCCCGACAATGGTACCAAAAATGATGGGTGTTCTATATGCACTAAAAAACAATAAAAAACCTCAATTAAAATTTCAACCTGAAGTAAGTAAACTTAGAGTTGTAGCACTATATGTGCCAAGGAAGAAAGGCTAGAGGTAGTATTGTCTAACTAAGGGAATGGGATATCTAAGGGCTAATCTACTTAGGAAAATACTATTAATGATCAAACCCTATTAAGAAACTTAAACTATTTACCCTAAGTAACTTTTGAACAAAGGATCGATGGATAGTCCTAAGAAAGAAAATGGAAACCCTACTTAAAGAAAATTAACTTAATCACGACAACAAGAAAAAGAAAACTATCTATTTAATCTATATAATGAGCAATAGCAAGATCAAACTATTGTAATTAACCTACTCAAATTCAATAAGCAACAACAAGTAAGTAAATAAACAAACAAGAAACTACCCTATTAAAGAAAATAAACAAGCAAGCAACTACCCTATCGAAGAAATTAAACAAGCAAACAATCAACTAACTAACCTATGGTAACTTTTATAGCAAGTAAACTAATCAAAAATGCTCAATAAGAAACTAATCAAACTAACAAGAAAGTGAACTCTATTCTTAAATTAAACTTCATAATTACTTCTAATTTACGAAAGGAAATCTCAATCTACTAAATTCAAAGCATCATGACAATAAAATTAATCAACAACTATTCTTTAATCTACAATAAGAAAACTATTCTTTAATCTACCAAAGCAAGAAGACTATTCTCTAATTTACAAAAAGCAAGAAATCTTCAAATATAGTGTTGATGGTTATGTCTCCAGTGTCTTGTGATATCACGGTGGCATTTAACAATTAACGATAACTCAAGAGTGATAAACTCAATATTAATTTATATAACAAAGTGAAAGGTGCGAATGAGACAATCTAATGAGAACTTGGCCATTACATAAGAAACATCAACTACCCTGCAAATCCATGTGATTCTTCAATTCATGCATTAATCATCAACAATATGAAAACATTATTCTATTTAATTCAATTGCATTCTATGCTAATGTAAGAAAATTCATACTACTAGAGATTCATAACTAAAAACTGAACTCAATAATTGAACTTTGAATTAAAATTGCAACCTAGACTAGAATGGAAATTGCATAAAGTAAATTAAACTAATCCTATTTTAGAAAATTAAATTGCAAAGGGAAATACTCATAAAACATAAATCAAATCATATTTCTATCTTAGCATATAAAAAGATAAGAAAACTAAGAACTAACTGACCAAACTAGATAAGCAAATTCAAAACTAAACTCAAGGCTAACGACTAATCATCCATTGAAACCTTGCCAAAGAAACCATTAACTAAATACTATGTTTTAACTCTGTTTGAATTCTATTTCAGCATATAGAAATTCCAATTATCATCTAATTACACACAGGGGGTTAGTATCTAAGATTGCAAGTTGTTTCCTATAAATTAAAAAGTCGTTGCATATTAACACCAGCCTTCATAAGTACCCCGCAAAACCAAATTGAACCAATTAAACTATGAACATTAATTATACAGTAAATAAAGATAATAAAAACTCATGTACATGAAATAAAAGAAATGACAACTACACTATGTGAATCCACAAGCTAATTGACTGAATATTCACCCAGACCACTGGTGGGCCCCCCAGTAGGTCGTGGATACTCCTCAACGATGAATCACAAGCTCAAGCAACATGATCTCAACATTTAAAATTAAAAACACAGTTTTACACATTTTTAGAGAAAAATGTTTTGAAATGGAAAAACAGAGCTTAACTATCCTTCACTCTCCTAACTATTTTTATGACCACTTATATGGTATTTATAGAGTTTACAAGTTGAGAGGTCGACCACTAGAAGGGTCAACCTCCTCTAAAAACAATAAATTACAATTAATGTGTCTTAACTGTCGATGGCTTCTAGGAAGAAAGAGAGCCAATAAACGCCCAACATAACAACCCAATCCAAGTTGTAAAAAGCTCAGTAGTTGGAGGCCATGAGCACAAGAAAAACCCATGTCTCTTATTCACCCATTGTTGGTCGTCGATATGATAACTCCCAACTCGCCCACGGTTTTAGTGCAGGACGAAGTGTCGGATGGAGTACGGGATGCCGAAATGAACACCATGAACTGCTCTCAATCCATTCAAATTTTAGGAAATGGAAAATGGAGGACCTATCTGGGCATATTATGCACAAAACCCATGTGCCGGATTTTTCAGATTCTACTTCATGCTCCCACAAATTAAGATTTAAGTTAGTTTCCTGTAATAGTGCCCAATGAAGTACCGGACGAGCTACCGGATGGGAAAAAGCCATGCAATTTTTCCATGTGACACATAGATCGAGAATTAGCTCTTTGGAATCATTAAATCATGTTGAATTATACTTGAAACCATCACAAAACTCCAATTATACATACCTTGTATAAGTTATGGTGATTTGATATAAGATGCTTCAAAAACTTCTTCAAAATAGTAAAATACACATATAATACCGAACAAAAAGGATCTAATCAACATCATTAATTAACCATATAACAGGCCCAACATTACCCCCACACCTAAGATTTTGCAGGTCCCACTGCAAACAAAAATGAATTGCTCCTCACAACTAGACTTGATGAGAAGGATTAGCTTTATAAGCTTATCCTTCTTTCCTTGAATCTTTTGTATTATGTCTCTTATGTTGTTTCAATTGTGCTCTAAGGTTGCAATTGGTTTTGGTAATTTCTTCAACCAACCATTGAAGGGAATTCACCTTTGCTTGTAACATTGCATTTTCATAGTGAAGATGTTCATCCAAAGTCTTCCTCTCTTCCAATTGTTGCAGCAACTGGTCATTTTCCTGTTGTAGATTTTAAATAATTGGAGTATGATTAGATGCCTTAGAGGAGGTCTTGGATTCCTTGATGGATGTAGAGGTTCTATCATATTTGGAAGATGATGTAGGAACTTGTGAGGTAGGAGTAACAGAGTGCTTGTGAGAGGGAATAGGTTCAGTCTTTACTTCTCTATCGGGCTCCAACTCCTCTGCAAAAACTTCCCTAAGTCTTTTATGGGATATTTCATGATTGGAAGATACTTGGACAGGAGATGAAGTGCTTGGCGGTTTACATTTGGCTTTCTACTTGCACTTCGGTCACTTTTTCAAAAAGATCCCCCTTTGAACCGATTGGCTCCTCTTCTATTCGTAGGGACTATAGGGAAATCTTGTTGAATTGTCTCTTGTAACTTCTTGGATTGAGGATCAATAAGTGTTGAGGGAAATGGAGAATTATCATTAGAATTTTAAGTTTTCTTGCCTGATGAGGCTGCAGGGAAATCGACAAGTTCCTTGTTCTTGGTATTTTGTTCCGACAAAGAGATATCTTGAGTAGGAGGGTTTGGAGTCTTCGGAGAATGGGGTTTGGATGGAGTAACCATCCCTAGATCAAGTGTTTTCTTGTTAGTATTGATTGTAAGATGGGGGTTTGACAATTGATAAATGAACTCATCCCATGTCTTCCCCTGTTTTTCCAACTCGGCTATAACAAGCAATTTGATGAGGTCGTGGTGGAATAGGCTATTATGGGGGTTGGCCACATTATTTTTTACTTCGGAAGACATATTCTCAATACTTTTTAAGAAGTAAAAAGGGAAATTCAATGGCTTATTGAATTGAAAATGAGATAATAGACAAAAATGGCAAGTTTTGAAAACAGAGTATGTACCTTCACTATGTCAACAAGACATTGAAGGCACCATTGCAACATAATTTGAAAATGACAAAGAGTATTGTCTTGGAAGAGTCAATGAACACCTAGAGATGCTCCTAAAAAAGGAAAACAGGGAAATCAAGATTTATAGACACATGGTCAGTCACTACTACATCAAAAAATGGATCGGGAAAAGTAACAAAAAGTGTTCTACGAGACCATGCTGCCCTTTTGACTCCGTTTTTGGTCATCATTTTAAAAATATGTTTTTGACCAAATAAATCTGGATTTTGTAAAACCAAAGGAATTTTTTATAAGAAAAAATAAAATCACAATAACCTCCCTCAGGTTTTACACAGGTATCTTATATTGGCAGATATTCAACTTTCTTGAAGACATATTTCAGAAAATCAAATTCTCCAATTTAATTTCCTGTTTTAGCCATTATTTGCAAAATAGGTTTTTGACCAAATAAAGATGAATTTTGGAAAACCAAAGGAGGTTTTTTCTAAGTACATACAAAATAATAATAACCTCCTTCATTATTTACACAGGTAGCATATAGTGGGATATAGTTAACTTTCTTGGAGGCCCATCTCAGACAATTAAATTCTCCAATTTAATTTCATGTTTTAGTCATTCATTTGTGGTACATATTCCAAGAACATCTGAATTAATTTCACAAACATGCGAGAGGTTTATATTAATAACAACCTTATCTACAAAATATCTCCCTGTTTTGTAAAATTTGTTATGTTTAAAAAGTTATAGCCCCATCTTTGACCCCTACTTTTGTGTTGCGCTTCTGTCACAGTCACTGTGATTTTCGACAGTTTGTTTTCAAATCAATTGTGAAGGGGTTAGATGTAGATTTTTTCTTGGATTAGTGAATACATAGTGTAGAGGACATATTCATATTTCCATTCATAACTTTTTCACTAAAATACACATCGAGGAAGGCCTTCAAAACTTGTTTCTCTTCTTCTACAGTTTGTTGCCACCTCCATGCTTTCCTATGATTGTTTCATAAGATTATAAGAATTCAAATTTATTTTCATTATTTTGGATGAAAAATTCATGTTATGTTACACCTTCTTCTTATGAATGGATTCATAATCTCATTCCCATGTTGAAACTCGTTGCATCTACCCTATATGAAATGACAAATCCTAAATGCTATTGAATATACCTACCTTGCCCCATTCTATCTTTGCAACTCATATTTTGGAAACCCTGTCATAGCTCCCTAGACCTATATTCTTATCCATAAAACGCCAAATCAAAACCATACTGAGCTAAATACCTAGCCTAATACACAGCCACTTAACCTTGTTCCTTTGTTCATAGGTGTGTAACATAGATATGTTGTGAGTTTAACAATGTGTTATCGATTTGTAATTGTCAAAAAGAACCAGTTAAGAAGTATTCCACTATATAAACATAGAAATAAATAAAATGAAAAACAGGCTTATAACACAAAGTGATGTCAGTGGTATCTAATTTATCATTTCAATAAAAAATAATTGTTGATATAATAGCCCATATCATGAAAGCAATATACATATATTTTACAAAGATTCTACTTCTTCTTCTCATGGATTATAGATAGGTAGTATTTATCATTTGTCATATCATGAAATCCATCCCCCACACCTAAGTATTGTGTCACCTCACAATAAAAAATATAGGAAACTAGTCAATTCTCCCAATAGCTTAATATTTACAGCTTGTTAAGTGTAGAGATAAATTTCACATATTGGTTTGATGAGATGGTTAGATATGGCCCCACCTATAGGATAGAAAATCCTATATATATTTAAGAAGAGGTAGGTGAGAGAGTTTTGAGATAGTCTCAAAGTGAGTTCCCAATGGCAAATTCATGGAGTTCATTAACCTTGCCTTAACCATACATAACTTGTGTCATCTTTTTCTACAAGTAATTTCATACATCAGGACAATTTTGAGATTTAGGAATTTCTTATTATTATTATTTTTGTCAGATTACCATCCTCGCTAGGTAGAATGCCCCGCTGCCAGTAAGCGTGTTCAGTACTCCAGTGAGTTTACCTAGTCATACCATAGGTTGGTACCTGTTTCTAGCAGACCTGTTCCGTATTCCTATGGGTTAGCCTCTTACACCCTCAGAGACTGGCCCTCCATATTTTAATATTTTTAGTATAAGATTTCTTTGTGCAATAATATGGGGGAACAACTCTCCAAATAACTTTTTTCTTTCTTTCTATTCGGATGGTATTTATGTTAGAAGATTAATTTAAATTATATATTCCTTAGTGATTGTCCTGATGTAACTGGTACTTAAGAGGGTGTAGCCTATCTAAATATATGATATAATTAAGTGTTTTTAGTGTGTAGTAGATGGTAACATTGGGAAAGAACAGAAAGGTATCTTTAGGCTCAACTCACTTTTGTTTTTTAAGTTATTGTGATGTTTCCATGACTAACCGCTAATCAGACCTCCTTGTTATTATTTAATAAATATGCTTTACTCACTTACTCAGGGTTCTTGGGGAAACTGTACAAGTGAACTCTAAGCTTGATGGTTACGATATCACTTCCTTATATAGTGGTGAAGGTTTTGAAGAGCAGATGTTAATTAAGATTCCTTGAGAAAAAAGAAGATGAAAATCTTTGCAAAAATATGGTTAATTACCTCAAGTCATTATTCATTTGATGCTTAGAAAACAACAAGGTTCAAATATGAAAATATTTTGAAGAAACATCCTTCCTTTAAATCTCCTTGAAACTATCTACTCGTGGTGAAATAAATACCTACATAAATCTCTAGAATTGTTTGTCAAAAGCCACAGTCTAAAATATCAAAGACTAATGAGATCAAGTCACGGGAACATGTATCTCATAGTTGTTTTATTAAAATAAAATGTAAATTGAGGTTGCATTAGACTTTAAGCTAAACTAACAACATGCAACTTTTATTTATTATCCTAGCCTACCTAAAAAGAAAGGAAAATCTTACCTCTTGTCTTAAAGTTCCCTCGCCACCAAACTAATTCTAAGGTTCAGAAATGATCTATTTTCTAACTATTTCCTACCTTGAGACAACTCCCCGACAATGGCACCAAAAATAATGGGTATTTTATATGCACTAAAAAACACTAAAAACCCTCAATTAAATTGTCAACCTGGGGTAACTAAATTTAGAGTTGTTTCACTATATGTGCCAAGGCAGAAAGGCTAGAGGTAGTATAGTCTAACTAAGGTAATGGGCTATCTAAGAGATAATCTACTTAAGAAAAGACTATTAATGGTCAAACCCTATTAAGAAACTTAAACTATTTACCCTAAGTAACTTTTGAGCAAAGGATCGATGGATAGTCCTAAGAAAGAAAATGGAAACCCTACTTAAAGAAAAGTAACGTAATCATGACAATAAGCAAAATAAAACTATCTATTTAATCTATCTAGTGAGCAATAGTAGCAACAAACTACTTTAATTAACCTACTCAAATTTAATAAGCAGCAACAAGTAAATAAACAAGAAAGCAACTACCCTATTAAACAAAATAAACAAGAAAGAAACTATCCTATCAAAGCAATTACACAAGAAAGAAATGAACTAACTAACCTATGGTAACTTCTACAGCAAGTAAACTAATCAAAATTACTCAATAAGCAACTAATCAAACTAATAAGCAAGTGAACTCTATTATTAAATTAAACTTCATAATTACTTCTAATTTACGAAAGGAAATCTTAATCTACTAAATTCAAAGCATCATGACAATAAAAGTAATCAACAACTATTCTTTAATCTATAATAAGACATACATTCTTTAATATACCAAAGCAAGAAGACTATTCTCTAATCTACAAAAAGCAAGAAATCTTCAAATATAGTGTTGATGGTTATGTCTCCAACGTCTTGTGATATCACGATGGCATTTAACAATTAACGATAACTCAAGAGGGATAAACTCAATATTAACTTCCATAGCAAAGTGAAAGGTGTGAATTAGACAATCTAATGAGAACTTGTCCATTGTAGAAGAAACATCAACTACCCTGCAAATCCATGTGATTCTTCAATTCATGCATTAATCATCAACAATATGAAAACATTATTCTATTTAATTCAATTGTGTTCTATGCTAATGTAAGAAAATTCATACTACTAGAGATTCATAACAAAAAACTAAACTCAATAATCAAACTTCGAATTAAAATTGCAACCTAGATCTAGAATGGAAATTGCATAAAGTAAATTAAACTAATCCTATTTTAACAAATTAAATTGCAAAGGGAAATACTCATAAAACATAATCAAATCCTATTTCTATTTCTATTTCATCATATAACAAGATAAGAAAACTAAGAACTAATTGAGAAAACTAGATAAGCAAATTCAAAATTAAATTCAAGTCTAGCAACTAATCATCCATCGAAACCTTGCCAAAGAAACCATTAACTAAATACTTTGTTTTAACTCTGTTTTGAATTCTATTTGAGCATATAGAAATTCTAATTATCATCTAATTACACACACGGGGTTAGTATATAACATTGCAAGTTGTTTCCTATAAATTAAAAAGTCATTGCATATTACATCATAAGTACCCTACAAAACTGAACTGAAGCAATTAAACTATGAACAATAATTCTATAGTAAATAATAATAAAAACTCATGTACAAGAAATAAAAGAAATGACAAGTACACTGCGTGAATTCACATGCTAATTGACTAAATATTCACCCACACCATTTGTGGGCCCCCCAACAAGTCGTGGCTACTCCTCAATGATGAATCACGAGCTCAAGCAACACGATTTCAACATTTAAAATTAAAAACACAGTTTTAAACCGTTTTAGAGAAAAATGTTTTGAAATGGAAAATCATAGCTTAATTGTCCTTCACTCTGCCAACTATTTGTCTAACCACTACTGTGGTATTTATAGATTTTACAATATGAGATGTCAACCACTGGAAGCTTTGACCTCCTCTAAAAACAGTAAATTACAATTAATGCGTCTTAACCGTCGGTGGCTTCTAGAAACAAAGTGAGCCAATAAACACCCAACATAACAACCCAATTCAAGTTGTCAGAAGCTCAGTAGATGGAGGCCATGAGCACAAGAAAAACCCATGTCGATGATTCTCCCATCTCTAGTCGTCGATATTATAACCACCAACTCACCCACGGTTTTAGTGTAGGACGAAGTGCCAGATGGAGTACCGAATGTCGAATTGAAAACCACAAATGACTCTCAATCCATTTAGAATTTCAAGAAACAACCCTTAAAGGACCTAATTGGGCATATTACACACAAAACCCATGTGCCTTATTTTTCAGACTCCACATGATGATCCCAGAAATTAAGATTTAAGTTAGCTTCGTGTAATATTGTCGGATGAAGTACGGGACGAGCTGCTGGATGGAAAAACGCCATGCAATTTATCCCTGTGACACACAAATCACAAATTATCTCTTTGGAATCATTAAATCATCTTGAATTATACATGAAACCATCACAAAACTCAAATTATACATACCACGTATAAGTTATGGTGATTTGATATAAGAATCCTTAAAAAACTTCTTCAAAATAGTAAAATACATATATAATACCGAACAAAAAGGATCTAATCATTATCATTAATTAACCATATCACGGGGCCAAGAGTTTTTGGAAGTAGCCCCACCCTAGGGTGAACCACGTATATTGGGTGTCTCATGGTTTTTTGTTAAGAACCAAATATCAATATAGCATAGAAAATCCTCAGAAAAAGTACTCAACGCCTTGAAAAAGAAAGAATTTTAGATAATAAGCCTCTTCGAGGGGGAAACCTCCTTTTACCCCACTTAAATGTTCAAGTACAATATAATTCAAAATGAAAATATCTCCTTGGTATATATAGGAGACTAGGAGGTATAATTACAACTAATGACCTAAAGCCGACATAAATAAAATAACATTACTAATCTAATATGCCCCAATTAAGGGGTAATGAGCCAATATAAGGGATTAACATGCCCCTCCCCTTGAGACAAGTGTTGTCTGCAACGCTTGAGTAACTTTGGATGCTTATGTATAAAAGACTCATCTTCCCAAGTGGAATCTTCAACCGGTAGTTTCCTCCATTTAATGAGATACTCTGAAATTGATCTATTCCTCAGTTGGCGAATTCTTGTGTCAGTGACGACTTCACTATCCAATATGATTTTTCCTTCCTTGTCAAGTTCTGGCAATATAGTTTGAACTGGGATCCTGTCGCCTATAACCTTCTTTAAGCAAGAAACATGGAAAACTGGGTGTACTCGTGAAGATGCAGGCAGCTCCAATTTGTATGCCATAGTACCAATCTTTTGCAACACCTTATAAGGGCCATAGTACTTTGGTGATAATTTATTA
>ML781260.1:334104-386877 GCA_009831015.1 Picea engelmannii
ACCTTGTAGGTTGAGGTGTTTTAGAAGAAGGAGCATTGTTCTCTCTATAGATGTTAGGATTGGTCCTTCTAGTAGCCATAGCCATATTTTTACTTTCAACATTTATTGCCACCTTAAATGCATTCTCCAATGATTTGGGTTCCTAAAGCGAACCTCATGTTGAATTTTATGCTTTAAAGTTCCTATGAATACATTAATCAAGTGCTCATCTGGAATATCAGTTACCTTTATATTCAATCTTTGGAAGTTCTCAATGTGCTCGGTAAATGAACCCTTTTTCTTGAGATTTATCAATTGGCTAAAGAAGGTATTGCTCCTTGTATCCTCATAGTATGCTATCATTTATTCCATGAAAATTGTACAAGTGACTAGTGATTTGTGAGAACAAAGCCATCTATACCATACAAATTGATTAGGTTCTAAATATAAAGAAGCAATTCGTACCTTTTGTGTATGTGGCACATTATGGAGATCAAAGAATTGCTCCATCTGAAGTATCCATGTGATTGGTTACTTTCCATCAAACTTCCTCATATCAATCTTAGGAACGTGGTTGGTATTCAAACCAAAGTTGGAGTTTCTCCATTCTTGATTCACCTTCCTTGTTTCCTCATCATGAATTTCATGGGATGCATTTTCACTTCCAGGTGTCTTCTCTGTTACGAAATTTTTCAATACTTTCATGATCTCCCCTTTTAAACCATCTATCTTAGTATCCAACTTAGCTTCCATTGAATCCATATTAGTATCCAACTTAGCTTCCATTGAATCCATCAACTTAGCTTCCATTGAATCCATCTTAGTATCCAACTTAGCTTCCATTGAATCCATCTTAGTATCCAACTTAGCTTCCATTGAATCCTCTTATTTTGTAGTTCATTTATGTCCCTACGCATTTCTTCACCTTCATCAAGAGTCCAAGTAGGATTTTCCGGAGGCTTATTTGGTGTAGAAGTTCCCTTTTTGGGTGGCATGCTGGCCAAGTATCACTTTTGAACCTTGATTTTGAGGTGGTTCTACTAGACAATATTTCTTCTATTGTATCTCCCAATTTTCGGCCCTTCTGGGTATGAAACTTTCCTTTATGTATTTCTATGATATTTATTCTCTGCAATGCCACAGGTCTGATCAAAATTGGATGTGCCAAGTAAAATTTACAGTAACTTCCCCACAACTTGCCGATTTTTGGCCTTTCCAGGAGATCTCACTTGTATAGTATGCCTCGCAGAAAATAATAGATATAAAATTCTAAAACTCACACCAGAAATACTACAGACTGTCCAAAATCCAATGCAATCAGTCCCACACAATTTGGATACTCTAGGAAGAAGGTATGATTGGTTTACCTGGAACACCTTCTTGATACTAGTCAGATGCCCTATCTTACACAGGGTGTATATACAAATTTATGATGACCCAGAAATTGAACTTTATACCACATATACCTTTATAATTTTTGTAAATAGCCTCTAGAGATCAGGGTCTGAAACTTTACCTAAATGTTTTTATAGAAAAAATTCCACAATGACTCAGTTCAGGACAATTCCATAACCCTATCTTGTACAGGTTGTATCTCTAAAATTATAAGGCCTCAGGAGCTGAATTTTGAACCCAACGTACCTTGATCCGTCTACTAAATATTCTCCAAGACGTTCCTTTTGAAATGTTGTAGAAAACAAGTTATAGTGAAAACTCCAAGGTGTCTCAGATGTAGCAGTGAAACCCCAATACCATGAGCTCTGATACCATATGTTAAGAACCAAATATCAATATAGCATAGAAAATCCTCAGAAAAAGTACTCAATGCCTTGAAAAAGAGAGAATTTTAGATAATAAGCCTCTTCGAGGGGGCAACCTCATTTTAGCCCACTTAAATGTTCAAGTACAAGATGATTCAAAATGAAAATGGATCCTTGGTATATATAGGGAACTAGGAGGTATAATTACAACTAATGTCCTAAAGCCGACATAAATAAAATAACATTACTACTCTAATATGCCCCAATTAAGGGGCAATGAGCCAATATTAGGGCTTAACATTTTCTTTGTGCTATGTTATTTTTGTTATGAATCTGCTTACTGCTTTGATTATGTTGTGTAATAGATAGATATTGTGTTTCTTAAGTGATTTACTTGTGTTAAGGGTAAATGAATGATAGATTTAACTTATAGTGCTAATTGCTAAGTGCTCAGGGTATATAATTATTCATTTTTACTACGTCAATCTATCTTTGATTACATTCTATGGTGTTAATTAACTTAAGAAACTAATGAATGTTACTTCCTAAGCGTTAATAGTTTATTCTCCGAAGCAATTTTATCACAGATTCATGTCCCAGCCTGGTTATAGACCCCTGCATCCTGTAACCCCCCCTTTCTTATACCTCGAGTGAGACTTTTCCTGCTTCGTAGGTGTTGCCTAAAGGGTCGGTAGTCAGGGTTTTGTTGGTGCATTGTTAATTGTTGAACCCTGGGTCAACCCCTATGACAACAAATGGTTCTATTGTAGAGACCTGAAACTATGATTGTTGCGAACTGAAGTAAAGAAAGAGATACGTTATGTCTGTAGATCTGATGTTGAAGTGTGCAATAATCTACTTGAATTGCAAATCTGTGTGCTAAAAAAATAAGTTGATCTGAATAAAAGAGGTAATATCCTAAAGAATA
This sequence comes from Picea engelmannii, assembly GCA_009831015.1. Classification (NCBI taxonomy): domain Eukaryota; kingdom Viridiplantae; phylum Streptophyta; class Pinopsida; order Pinales; family Pinaceae; genus Picea; species Picea engelmannii. The sequence goes on from ML781260.1 coordinate 336,772, forward strand.
AAGATTTGTGCTTTGGAAAGAGAAAGATAACTGAAATTTTTTGTTTTGAAAGAATGAACTTAAGTATGTTTAATACACTTTGTCCTAGTCTGAAGGCTAGGGTGCATTTGAAAGAAATAGTGGATTTGAGGAAATTTAATGTAAATGAAGAAAGATATGTTATTCCTATGCATATAAAGAGGCTTTGTACTAATAAGTGGATGTAGGAACCTAGAAAGAAATTTTGCAGATTACAAGTCTAGCACTATGATCCTAGGAGAAGCGCGCAGCATAGAAAAGGCTAGGGGACATTTAAGAGAAAAACAAGACTGAATTTGTGTTATAAATGCATATGGTTGGGACATATTTCTAAGGAATTTCCCGAGTTAGGCCCTATTTATCTTTGTTGTAAGGTTTTTGGTCATGAGGTTGAGGATTTTCCATGGTTTATTTCTAAAGTTGAAGGGATGAACATAAGACAAGAAAATTATGAAGAAAGTGAAGAGACTAAGGGCATGATAGAAAATCATAAAGAGAAAGGGTCAGAGGTATTTCAGACTACGTTATTACAGTTGAAAGAAACGATGGATGTTCATAAAGATGTTAGTTTACCAGAAATCCTGAAAGAAAAACAATGCATAAGTGCAAGAATAAAAGACTTCGACATAGGTCGTATAGTCTTGGATAAAGAAACACAAGTGAATATTATGATAGAAGAAACTTGGGAAATTTTGGGAAATCCTACTGTGGTACCTTCTTAGGAAGGATAGGCTTGTTTAAGGGTAAGATAACAACTTTATGTGGAAGATTAACTATTGTACCTATTATTGTTCATGGAACGTCGACTGGTGAAGAATTTGAAGTCATTAGGTTTATTGGGAACAATGCCCCTTTCCCACTATTTCTAGGTAAGACTTGGATTGACAAGGATTAGATCAGAAGGAGAGCAAAGGAAGAAGCTACAGAAAATTAAAAGAAATAATTAAGGGATTTCATAGCTAGGAAAATAGACCTACTAATAGAAGAATGAGAGGATAAGTCGAAGCAACAAAATAAAGTAACAATGCAGGAGGGACAGAAAACAAGAGAATTAGCTATCAAGTTTGAAAGAATGCAAGAAGGATTGAAGAACCTATATATTCAAGAGATAAGTATGCCCACTCAGGAAATGTTAAGAAACAAGATATTAGCTTCAAAATCCTTGAGAACACCTCAATAATGCGAAGCCACTACACTAGGGGAAGATAAGAATAAAAAAGGAAAGAGGATTCCAGAAACAGTTAAAGAGACTCGGATCAAAAGAAATAAGGAAAGGAAGCTCAATAAAAGGAAGGCTAAGTTGGAAAAGCTACAATTAGTTACAAAAACCAGATGGAAGACTTTGTATACTGGAACCTCAAAGGAGGCATGCTCACAGGATTTGAACCATGCTGGAACAACAGATCTGCACATAATTGAAATTATACCTGGCGAAGTTATATGACCATTGGAGGCACCCCAACCATTAGAATGACACTCCATAACAATTATAAAATTCATTTATGGGACTATGGCCCGCTTTTGGACATTGAGATCATGCCATAACTGATATATTTACATTGATGAAAGCATTTCCTGACTGTTGGAAGATCTGGCATGATACCTCACTTATTTAACTCGTCGGTCATTGTGCTAGGACCATTTTTTGCTATTCGTGATTGACTGAGCCAGGAAAAGAATTGTCCAAGTGTCAAGTTGTGCAGCCTATAATTGTCTGAAAGAATACCCCTCTTATTCGTTTTTATACCCCGCCTGTCCATTTGTCTACCTTGTCTGTCTGTTAAAAGCTAGAATGTTAGGATAACCTAGGAAGTTGGACAAGTCTATCGAGGAAGTTCTTAAGAAGCTAATTGGTGATAAACCGATATATGAAGGTAGCCAAGCATCGTAGACTAGGGGACTACAGGATTCCCCTTCCACCGGATGTCATTCTGCCCATGTCAAACCCGTAATTGAAAAAAGAAGCAAGCATCGTGGTGATCTAGCTAACGCGAAGCAAATCCTGTTGATCCTACCTAAATATATTCCACCTCTGGTTGGCGTTGTTAACTGCGAAAATATCCCTCGAGATTTTGATCACACCTTCTTTACTGCATACATTCCAAAAGGATTTTTCATAGTTGGGATTCATTGAGGACAGATCTCGTTATTGAAGAACAACAACTTCAACTTAGGAGACTGGAAGAACTACGCCATGTTAGCTCCTAACCGTTATTTAATGAAGACAACCAAAAAGAAACCTTGCCTTCTCTCGCAACCATGGATTAAGGGGTTGGTGCAGTCCACCATGTTGAACGTGATGAAGATATCGCATTTTGGCTGCCACCAAGAGGTTAACACTTGTGTTAAACTCCTTCTGTTGTTCTATCATGGAAGATATCTATGGCTTGAAAGAAGGATTATTTTGGAACTGGTGTTGAACCACCAGATCAACACCATGATCTCATGACAGAGTAGGAAGCAATCAAGAGTTTCTCTCATCATGAAATAAGTAGAATACATTGTTGCATGTTCTTCTAGTTGTTAATCCATAGGGCTTCGAAAGTTTTTTATAGGTCTATTCAATCTAGAGATGAACGCAACCGTGATTCTATGTGATAACCAGAGTTGTATAAATATGATGGAGAACCATTTGTTCTGTGACAGGTCAAAACACATAGAAATTCGATATGATTACATCAATGATATGGTGCAGAGAGGAGTCATAAAGCTCCAGTATGTTAGCACAGATGAATAGGTTTCATATTTGATGACCAAGCCTCTGTCTTGTGTAAAGTTTGATCACTTTTGAGATAAGCTTGGTGTGGTCTGAAATGACCTCCCTTGAAAAGGGGAGTAGTTTTGTGATGCCAGCCTTGTGCTAATATTTCCAACTTCGTGTTGATGTTGTTGTGATTCCATCTTCGTGCTGAAGATTTATAGCTTCATGCTGATTTTTTTGTGATGTCAGCCTCGTGCTGAAGATTTCCAGCTTCGTGTTGATGTTGTTGTGATGCCAACCTCATGTTGAATATTTTCAGCCTTGTGTTGATGTTGTTGTGATTCCAACCTCATGGTGAACATTTCCAGCTTCATGTTGATGTTTTTGTGATGCCATCGTGATGATGTTGTTGTAATGTCAGCCTCGTGATGAATATTTCCACCTTCATGTTGATGTTGTTGAGATGCCAGCTTTGTGCTGAAGATTTCTAGACTAGAGATGATGTTGATAATGCTCCAGCCTTCATGTTGTGATGTTGTTGTTGTTGACGTTGTATTAGCCTTGTGATGTTATTGTTGATGATGATGTATTAGTGTTATACTAATCCATGTTGATGCAGATGATGATGATTCCATTCCAGCTCCCTGATGTGGATGATGATATTGATGATGAGAAAAACTTCTGATGAATTATAGATATGCTAGTCAGTGTTCCAGATCTTTTTGATATTGCTTCCCTCTCTCTCCTGATGATGTTGTAGAATACCCTTGTTGTTAACGGGGACTATTGAAATATTGTAATTGCAAAGAGTATTCTATTTATTATTGAGTTATTATTCATTAGATCAATCCAATTTTGTGTATTGATCAGGTCGAGCATTGTAATTGACCAAATCCCATTTTGTGGATTGGGTAAACCCTAAATATATTGTACAAATTAAGAAGTCAGGCCCTAGGATAATTAAAGTTTTTTTAACCACTAAGAAGACAAGTCGGCCCTACCCAATCAAGATACACCTTTCCAGCGCCTGCCAGTTTGTATAAATAAAAGAAGCCAGAGCCTCATGATCTCACTCACTCATTCGCTCATCCAGTGCACAAGTTTGGTAGCTGCAGTTGGGAGAAGAAGTGTTGGCAGTGGGGTAGACCCAGGGTTCAATGCTCATAGCGCACCAACAAAACCTAAATATCGACCCTTTTGGCAACACCTGCGAAGTAGATTAGGTCTCACCGGAGGTAGAGGCAGGGGGGGTTGCAGGACTCAAGTGTCTGCAACCTAGCTGGGACACATATCTGTGATCACAATAATTTACATAGGACTTAGAAGTTAATATTCGTTAGTCTTTAAACCTTTATTCACATCGCAATAAAACCTGAATTACAGAACATTGCAGTATTCAATAAGATCTGACACATCCAAGCACTTAACACATAGAAATAGATCAGATCTAACATTCATTCATATCACTAATCACTAATCTACTCCATCATATGTATCTATATACATAAATATTACAACATTAAGCGTAAATCACATCAATCACATACAGAAATCACAACACAGGGTATACGTGGTTCACCCCCAGCGTGGGGCTACGTCCACCAACTCTTTGTCTTCTTTGTTATCTTCTTTCAATCGTCTTACTTGCAGAGAGCCTCAAAACCAACTTCGCATAGGACAGGAGATCTGTGCTCACCTCTCTAGATTCTCCTTCCTTGATCTTGGCACAAACCAAAGCCTTCTTACAATCACTTGCAGTTAGCTCTACAAGTTCTCAACACACAGTATGCACAAAGCATTCACAACTATTTGCAGTTAGCTCACTAGCTTACAATTGAATCCTTCTTACATCGCCTAGCTACTTATTTATACACTACAAAAGGGGCCTAAACATGGGTAATACCCATGGGCCGACATCCCATACCCGTTACATAAACCCTAAGCCCAAAAATCCCACAAAAATGGGTGAGATCCCGCGATCTCCGCTTCGCTTGGGTGCTTCATCTTTGACCAGCCTGTCAAAGTCCCAAAAATGGTCAAACATGACTAAGGTTCTCCAAAACTTGGTCAAGGGGCAATAGGCCCCCAACACTCACGTGTAACTTGTCCCAAGTCACCCTGATATAGGAAACTCTACTTTGAAGGCCTTGCGCCTAGCTCGAGTTGCCTCGACTTACTGCTTCACCAGAGCCTCCTTCTCGACGAATTCCTGAATGAAAGTATCGATCACAGGTCCTTCCTAGCATTGTTCCATTGTGGTTACTTCTTGTTCCAGTTGTGCACCTTGTCCCTTAATCTCCTCAAAAAGTGTGTAGGCTTTGTCCTGTATCGGTTAGAGTCTTTGGGTCACTTCCATGACTTTACTCTGGATGGCATGGACCTCCTATTGAACTGTGCATTGTTCTTGTGACCTTTTCATATTCTCAACCACTTAAAGTACCTTCAACTGTGATTGCACTGTCGTTTCTTGTTTCTTTTCTTCCTGCAGTTGTTACTGCAATGTCCTTATTTTTGGATCCTCTGTAAGGTGCTCATAGGGTTGTGCACTTCGATTGATTAATTGTTTTCATTCCAAGGCCAATCCCTTGATTCTTTTGACTATGCTCTGAGCAATTTCTTCCCTCTGATATCGCACTTCCTGCGGATTTCTTGGCACTGCTTTCCATTCCAATTTTTCTACTCTTGCTTGGAGCTGTTGAATGGTTTCATCTAGCTTCCCCACATGGATCTCAATTGTTTCCTCTTCCATATGTGTCAGGCCTGACACAAAGCGAAGTGCTCTAGTGACTGCTTATTTAACTCCAATCTACTCTACGATCAACTATTCTTTTTCCTTCTGTATCTGTGCTTTATCCTCTGCAAACTTCGCCTAGAGGTCATCTTTCTCTTGCTGCACAATATGGCGTTTCTCTAAGTCTTCCTCCTTTGCTTTCTTTAATGCCTCTATGGCCTGCTCCTTTTCCTCCTACACCCGACGAAGGTGAACCTATATTGAATATGATAATCTTCATAGCTGGGCATGATCATTTCCTTCTATGCCCCCTGATGACAATGACGCAATACACACTGCGCAACTCGAATAAAGAGCTTGGTGTACCCCTTTGAGCTCCCCCTCGATCCTATCAAACATTTTCTCTTGTTTGGATTCACTTCACTACAAAATTTCCTTTGAGGCATCTGATATAACGACGATGATGAGGTCATTATCATCCACTATGAACATAGTCTATAATGGAGGTTTATTCGCTCGTGAATTCTTCTACATTGACGGTTTCTTTGGGGAAACCTTTATTTTCTTTGATGTCTTGACCTATGTAAGGGAATCTTTAGGCAATGTCACTTCTCCTTGTTTTTGCTTGTCTTCTTCCCCTTCATCCTCTTTTTGGTCTACTTCACCATCTCCTCCTCCTCCAGGTGACTCTGACGCAGTTTCCTACGATGCATTGATTATTTCCTGCACCTCTTCCTTCTTTTTCTTCTTACTACTACTTAGCCCATCATACTCTTCTCGAGCGGCTATAGGACATCTGATGAGGTCGAGGTCAGAGAGTTTTTTCAGTTCGACGGGTACAAGGAATTTTGTAGGCCATTACTTGGTTATTTCCTCCATATCTTTCTCGATGATTTTGTAATAAGACTGGAGCTCTTCCTTGTGTTCATCTCTGTGCACAGTGATGTAAATGAAATGCATGTCTGCATGGAAATTCTCTATTGGCCTCAACCTATGAAGTGTATTCGGCGTCATGCGAGGGAAGGATTCAATGGCTCTCTTCAGCTGCAAGTAGTAGGTGTGGAACACTGCATTGGACTGGCTTGCTTCACCATGTCACTCGAATACCAGAGGGTAGTGAACCTCATAGCCAGTGGTTAGGACAATTTGAATTTCGGGAAAGTTTCTCTTGCTGGCATCTCCCAATAAATAAAGGAAACGAGGATGAACAACCAACTAAAGTGAAACTCATAGCCATGGTCCTGTGCTTCTCGGCATTCCTACTCCAACCGATTGATGAGGTAGCTCTCCCAATTCATCTACATCCCTTAAACACATTTTCCTGTGAGGTTGACGACAAATCTAGTGACCTACGTTGGTCTATTCTTCTTGATGAGCTTACCAATAATCAACTGGAAAGCTAGGCACACTACACCATTTTGGATGGAGGCTACCATGTATCCTTGCTTCCCTTTCTCCACATATTCATAGGTGTCTTTCATTCACTGTGCCAGGGCATGATCTACAACCTTCCCTGGGTAAAACTCCTGAGGGTCTGGTCCTTGCATGCTCAATCCAGTGATCTGGTGGATCAACGTTGGATCTACAATGATGCATTGATCCAACCATAGGTAGACACCATGGAAGCATGATAGGAGGAATTTAATGCATGTGTTAACCTCTTGATGTCTGTCGAAGTGTGGTATCTTCATCACATTAAGGATTTTTTATCTTGTGATATCCATGGTCCACGGTTGGGGGATTCTCTTCGACTTATTCCCCATTGTCTTGGTCAAGTACTTGTGTGGTGTGAGCATGCCATATTTCTTGTGGTCTCCTAAGTTGAATTCACTAATCTTCAACGTCAGAATCTATCCTAACTGTGGTCCAACTGTGTGTATCCCCTTCGGGAGGTATGAAGTGATTAGTGTATAGTTGAAGTCCCTCGGAACACTTTCACAACTAACTGCGCCAACCAGAGGTGGTATATAGTCGGGCAGGACCAATGGGATGATCTTTGTGTTTTCCAAGTCATCGCGATGCTTGCTCTGTTTCTATGTCATAGTTCAGGATGGCCCAGATCGACATCCATTCGATGGGGATGCTTGCACTCCTCTCATTGACGAGGCATGTACTCCTACAAACAAGACCTTCTCAGCCATGAGGTCTATTAGGATATTTTCGATTGATTTCTTTACTGTGATAAGGTCACCCGACATACAAACTCAAGATCAAATATCTTAGGTAGGTGGAAAATCTCTCAAGGTAAGTTGAACAGGTGATGAGGTCTGAATAAGTATTGCACGAAAGTAATTAGTTCTCTGTGGGCTTGGATAATCACAATTGGAAAAAGTGTCTCTGGTAACACATTCAATGGGTTAAATGGCTAACATCGTAACAGACTCCTCCAATGGGAAGGAGTGCCTCAATCAATACAATTCCATCTGTTATGGCACAGTCCTAATGGTCCAATGGAAAATTTTATGGAAATAAATGTGTTTCTAGCCGTTCTAGAGCGTCTTTCTAACGATCAGGATGCCTCCAACGGTCATATTGTTTCGCCATGGTGAAGTGCCAGTCTGTTTTGTTTATCTATTCTGGCGAGGTTCAAATTTTTCAAACCTTCCTTCTGTGAAGTCCTATCTGGAACCTCCTACAATTTTTCTAGCTTTGATTTCTTCTTACTGAACTTTCTTTCTTTCTTCCCTGTGATCTGCATCTTTGGATTGCTCTTTCCATTCTTTTTTTTATCTGCTCTTAGTATAGTAACTTCGCACTGTTGAGGATATTTCACAAGACTCGAGGATAATACTTATTCTCTTACTTTTTCTAGAGTAGGTGCTCTACTCACCTACATGGATAGGTTCCTTAGGCCTTCTTGCGTTCTTTCAACTTTGACAGCCAAGTCTTTATTCCTCAGTTTCTTTGACTTGTCCTCTTGTTCTTGTATTAGTCTCTCTATTTTCCTAGCCATGAAATCCCTTAATTCTTTCTTTTTCTGTTCTATCACTACCTCTTCTTCTTTCTTTCAGATCTGATCACTTTCGATCCAAGTCTTTCCTAACAAAAGTGAAAAAGGAGCATTGTTCTCAATAAACTTAATGAGCTAGAATTCTTCTTCTGTAGATGCTCCATGAGCAACCATAGGTACATGGGAAATTATTCCACATAGGGTTATCAACTTTCCTTTAAAGAATCCTAAACCTCCCAATGAAGGAACTATAACAAGATTTCCTAAGATTTCCCAAGTACTTTATGTCATGATTTTCACCTATGTTTCTGCGTCCAATACACAGCCTATGTCGAAGTCTCCTATTATTGTTTCTATGGACTCTTTCTCTTTTAAGATCTCTGATAAACTAATGTCTCTATGATCATTCAGTATTTATTTCATCTACAATAATATAGCCTCACATTTTTTCTGGTTCTTTAGTATATCCTTAGTTTCTTTACCTTCTTCATGGTTTTCTTGTTTGATGTTCATCTTTTCAACTTTAGTAATCATTCTAGGGAAATCTAAAACTTCATGTCCAGTAGCCTTACAACAAAGGAAAATAGGACCTCTACCAAGGCATTCCTTAGCAATATGTCCCGGTCTTTTGCAACTATAACAAAGAGTCAATCCTCTCTTTCTCTTAAACGATCCCCAACCTTTCTTGTACTATGCACTGGGATCACAATGATAGAACTGCAAAAATTTATTTCTAGGATCTTGCATCCACTTGTTAGTCCAACAATTCCTTTTATGCATAGAGACAACATATCTTTCACTATTTCTATCAGATCTATTCATATCATATCTTCTTTCTTCTTGTTGTGCCATAGTTTTCAGACTAGGACAAAATATATCAAGCATACCTAGATCCATTCTTTCGAAAGAAAAAAAATCCACTTATCTTACCTTTATCAGAGCACAAAGCTTTAATATCTTACCTATTTTCTTCAGATCAAACTTCGCTTCTCAACAGAGATCTTCAAAAGTAAAGTAGAGTATTGCGAACTAGAGAAACAAATCTATGCATAGAACTTTATATTTTCTTCAGTTCCCAGTAATTAGAGTTTCAGGTCCCGGCAACAAAACCATTTGTTGGCATAGGGGAAGACCCAGGGTTCAACACTAACAGAACACCAAAAAAAACTAACTACGGGCTCTTTTGGAAACACCTGCGAAGCAGATGAGGTCTCACCTGAGGTAGAGGCAGGGGGGTTGCAGGACTCAAGTGTCTACAACCTAGTTGCGACACAAATATGTGATCAAAATACTTAGCAAAGAACTTAGCATTTAATATTAATTAGTCTTAAACCCTTTATTCACATCGCAGGTAAATCCAAATTACAGAACAACGCAATATTCCATAAGATCTAACATATCCAAGCACTTAGCACATAGAAATAGATCAGATCTAGAATTCATTCATATCACTAAGAACTAAGATATACCATCAAATGTATCTATATACATAAATATTAAAGCATTCAGCATAAATCACATCAATCGCACAGAGAAATCACAACACAAAGTATACGTGGTTCACCCCCAGTGTGGGGCTATGTCCACCAACTCTCGTCTTCTTTATTATCTTTCAATCTTCTTACTTTCACAGAGCGTCAAAACCAACTCCACATAGGACAGGAGATATGCATGCACCTCACCAGATCCTCCTTCCTTGAGCTTGGGACAACACAGAGCCTTCTTACAATCACTTGCACTTATCCCTGCAAGTTCTCAACACACAGTATGCACAAAGCATTCAGAACTATTTGCACTTATCTCACTCTCTTACAACTGACTCTTTCTTACATTACCTAGATACTTATTTATACATTAAAAAAGGGGCCTAAACAAGGGTAAGACCCATGGGTCGACATCCCATACCCATTACATAAACTCTAAACCTAAAAATCACACAGGAAGGGGTGAGATCTCATGATCTTCGCTTAGCCTAGGTTCTCCATCTTTGACCAGCCTATCAAAGTCCCAAAAATGGTCAAACATGACCAAGGTTCTCCAAAACTTGGTCGAGGTCCAAAAAGAAGGAAGAGAGAGGTGCATTGCTCAAGTGTTGGATATTCTCTAGTGTTTTGGTTTATTTTCTTGGCATTGTTTTGCCTACATATATTAAGGAAGTTTTTATTGGGTTTTCTCCCCCATGAGGGTTTCTCAGGATAAATGTTGTGTATCTTGTGATTGTGTTCCTCTCAGTGATCCTATCTATGTTTTGGTTGTCTAGTAAATTGAAAAGAAACCTAATAATAGCTTAAGACTTAACAAGGTTAAGGGGGCTGGGTTAAAGGGGCTTAAAGCCAAAAATGAATAATTTATTATTTTTTCTTAAAAATTTAATTTAAGGATACATTATTATATCCTAAGTCCTAAGGAGGGGACAAGTGGCTGAAGGAAGAAGCAACGTTCACAGTAGAGGCACATTCAGGAGTGCAACGCGTAGTAAGAACATACTTAGCAGAGAATAAAGTAAGAAGATGAAGTGGGTGAAAAGGAAGGATAGAAGTTCGACATGTCAAAAATATAAAGATACAAAAAAGAAGGAAGAACAATAGTCAAGAGTGCAAAAGCATCATGCATACATAAAAGCAGGAAAAGAAAGCTCGAAAAATGAGTCAACACGAATTGTCATCAAACAAAATAATATGTAATAGGGTTTTGGGGATAAGAAAAGTATGGTTTTGAACCCTAGAAGTTATGTATAAATATTTAATATAAATATTTAATGGGTTGGGAAAATTAAAGGTTCTCATGTTATGTTCTATTCTATTCAGGTTCTATTGTTAACTTGTTCATGAGGAGAGTGAGGGATTAAATTGAGAATGGAGGTTCTATGTCTAATTCTTAGGAAGAAATCGCAGAGAGAGACTTGCGCTATAAAGTGGCTAAGCAATATGGAGAGAGGGATATCATGTTATATCTATTATAAGCGCAGTGTGAAAGCCTGAGATGATTAAAAAAAGAATAATAAAGAACCTAGTCATTGTGGACATATCCCAAAGTTCGGTGAACCACATTAATTATTTTGTGTGCTTGTATTTTATGTGATTGATCATGAATATTCGCTTTATGCATGTGAGACTAGATTATTCTACCCTATGATCACTGCACAATAGTTATGAATGTTACATAAATTGGTTTATGTTGCAATATGAGGTGTAATAGTACTATATAAATGAATTCACTAAGTAACCAAGGAAGAAAAAATAAAATATAATGCACACATAATAGATAAGTAAGAATGATTCCCTCACTACTCTAGAAAATTGGTTCCTGCAGCCCCAATAGATGCCTCAGGTGAGACTTCATTTGCATGCAGTTGATGATGAAAGGGATAGTGTCTAAAGGTTTTTGTTGGTTAATATAACTTGAACCTAGAGTCTTATAACCCTGTGCCAACAAATAATTCCATTTTCGGGACCCAGAATATGTGATTGAAGGAATGTTTTGGAGGCCGACTAAGACAGAGATCTCAGATTGTCTAGAAGGGAAGGGATGATAATTTCCTAAAAAAAAGAACAAAAATCCTCAGATGAGTGATGAGAAATGGATACAAAGGTATCTGTACACACAAATGCATGAGATTATCTTTGGCGAATTTTCAATTATTTTGATTGAGTGGTTAGAAATATTGGTGGAGAATATTGGAAGGTGCCAAACCACAGCATCGAGGAACTAGAATCCTGAGTTGGTAAGGAAGTTGAATTTTGTAAGTAATAAGAATTATTGCACAGTTGATTTCTTGTTGGACAGTATATTGGGAGGATATATCACATAATTTGCAGTGGATTGCTCTAAGACATAAAATGTTGGAGAGAGGGATTTCTTCAAAGATCTACATGGAAGGTTTATGAAATGGATGGGTACATGGATAAAGATGTTTTTGTGCAACAAGTGTCTGATGACAATGGAGGAAAATCCCTAATGGGATTTGCAAACATGGGGGTATCGAGGGATGAAAAGAGAATTTTATGAATGTAAGAAAGCATGAAGTTCTATAAGAAGAAGAATATGAGTTTGGAGTACTGCACAGTGGAAGAAGGTAGAAGTGGTGAAATATAGAGGAGATCTATACAGTGAGACTAAGGGAAGAGAACCATGCACAATCATCCAAATCGTAGAGATACCATAAGTAGAAGGAGAGGAAGAGAATTCCTATTATAGTCATAGAATATAAAAGATGGTAAGTCCTACTCAGATGGGATACTGTGTCGATTCACCTAAATAAAAAATCACATTTGAGCATTTGTCAAAATAACTCATATCTATCAAGGGAAGACAAAGTAGAAACAACCCAAGCAGTGGAAGTAGTGCATAGATTCAAAGTCGACCAACATCACCTAGGGGAGGTACTACAGAGAGAAACATGGAATTGGTAGAAAACACTCTTAGATTGCCTTAGTTCTACAGAGTTGGGTCAGAAGACCCAAACCAACATCTATTTGTCTATGAGACAATTTGGGTTGCAAAGAATGTCCTGGATGAGTTTATAAAGATCGCAAAGTTGGAAATGACCTTTAGAGGTCGCTCATTAGTGTAGTACATGAAATTGCAGAGTGCCATGCCTATAGAACAAGCCAGGACTTTAGCAAAAATTAGAAAAACATTGTTGAAAGAATTCAAAAAGCTAAAGTTTGAGTCATAGTACATTATAGAGTTGAAGGAGATCCAAAAGTGAAAAATGAATTAGTCTTAGATTATAACCAATGTTTTAAGGATATAATGGTAGATTGGCATTCCAGATCCCTGATCAAAAACACCAATAATGGTTTATTGCAGTACTTATGCCACACATTCCCAGGTCGTTGATTCAAAAGAAGGTTGTGTCGTAGCATGAAGCTTTGGATATTGAAATTAAATTAGAAGCATGCCCTATATGAGAAAGTGGAGGGATGGATAAAGTCTAAATGCAGATAGCTGCATTGACAATTCAAGTATCAAAACTGATAAAACAAAGGGAGAAATGGGAACAAGTTTAGTGTACCAAGTGTAGAACCGAAGGACACCATAAGGTTGAATTCCCAACATTTGCGCAATATTTGGAGACTGGAGCACTAAATCCATTAATATGAGGGGTATATTGTGAAATATGAAATAGATGGTGACATCATCCGATGGAGTGAACTATTTTACAAATTCATTATGCTAGTGAACTATTTTACAACTTCTGCAACTCAATCGAACATGAAGAAAAGGATTGTCATGCATTCAATTTGATGAGAGATAACACTGCATATATGTATATGATTAAAGAGGAGAATATTGTGAGAGAAGGAGATATTCCACATTATAATAATTAGAGAGGATTTAATCTAGGAAATAGAGGAAATTTTGGCACAGATCGAGGTAGAGGAAATGTTGGTAGAGGAGGTAGAGGACCGATTATATGTTACAATTGTAATAAACAAGGACACTTAGATTGTGGCTTCTTGAACCCTTGTAAAACCTGCACATACTATAGAGCATTGGACCGCGAGACGAAAGAATTTCCTCAAATACTTGCAAAGTGGCAGGAAAGAGGAATGTAGAACCAGAACCCAGATCATAATGTATATAAAATATATGTCGAAAAACACAATGAAGGACATAGTAGCAGTTGTTATGTATAGAGGAACTAGAAGAGGGGATGATGTGATAAATGGAGGGAATAAAGTTGAGAAACGGGCAAGGAAAACAACCGGACCTATGCCAACATTCAACCCTCAACAGGGAAAGGAGACATATTAGAAGGAAAGAAAAGAGATACTAGGACTAGATTGGGTAGCATCAACATCATCTATGCCTCATGTATGTCATCGCACTATGCCAGAGAAGTCACTTGGGAAGGTATGTACTCTAAGAGAGTTCCTAAGAATTTGCGTAGAGTTATTGAAAGATGAAACTGCATTGAATGCATTCTATGAAATGATTGATCATTGCACATAAGAAAGGGAAATTTTATTGCACAAAGGGTAGTGAATTAAGTATTGTGCAGAAAGAGGACCAATAGAGAATTTGTATCATGTGCACAGATTGGGGAATATGACATGGATAATGTTATCTTGGACTTAGGGTATAATGTGAATGTGTTACCAAAACATACATGGGAGATGATGGGGAAAACCAATTTAATATGGTCTCCTGTTTAGTTAAGATTATCAAACCAACACAAGATAGTACCAATCAGAGAATTGACAGGAGTACCTATGAACATAGATGGAGTGCGTAGTGTAGAAAACTTTTAATTCATTAAGATCATGGATGATATTCAACCATATACATCACTAATGGAACTTGAATGTTCCTTTCATAATCAAACAATCATTAATATGAAGAGGAGGGAAATGATATTTTAAGTAGGATACTAGAAGGTTAGTGCACCATTATATCTGATAGAAAGAAAAAGGTACATAGAGTTGGCAAAAGTGAATGAAATCGATAACCTGTATAACATGATTGCACTGATGGATGATTATGTTAAGCCCACTACATATGGTACTCTAACTTGGAGAACTATTAGTTCCTGTGCATCAGATTCAGAGGAAGGTCTATAGAATTGGCAGTAGAGGATGCATGAAGTATCAACTAGATGATGTGAATGCATAACTCGATCATTGTGCTGGATTGGAATGGAGATATGCAATCCACATAGGTATGATGTATTTACTGACATAAGTTTATTTGTAAAGGAATTTGATTTACAGGTACCCAAAAAACAAAGGTTTTTGGCACTAGATGTTGTCCTAAAAGCTACTCCAACCAGATAGTGGGTTGCACACAAAGAGGGGATGTAATATTTGTTCAAGTGTTAGAGACTAATGCACGTGAGATTTGGTACCGAGTTAGAGAATATTGCGTAGAAGTATAAAGGGATAAATGAACTAGCATGTAATGTGGAGTAGTGTATAACTATATGGATTTCAGTACAAAATAAGGAAGGAACAAACATATTTGTACATACACTAGATACAATTTTGAAGAACTCGTATTTGGAGATGGAAATGCGTAGAGACATAAACATTTTGGATGAGATAGTTCAAAGGTTCAAGGTAAATTTTACATTTGAACATGAATCTCCACTAATATATGTAGTGTTACAAGTTATTTGAACCAAGATATTCTCAGAAGAAGGGTCGATGGAGGTGGTACTAGTGTGTAGTGTGCATAGAGCTTCTATGATTGTCCATGAATACTCGAGTGTTACAATGTCGTGAAACAAGAACATGACGAGGAAGATCGCATGAATGTGCGAGTACCCGAAACTGAGGGCGAACATGTAATATAAGGGCCCGTGCTTGGATCTACTGGGTATACACAACCAATTGTTATGGGAAAATCCCCTTCTGGATAGGTGAATATCCCCTTGGATTCTATACCCCTGTACCAAGAAAGAAAAGTGAAAATGGACACTAACATTCCTTTGAATCTGACTAACTAATCAGAAAGAGAAGGAGAAGGAAGAAAGTGTGATTCACCCTATTCCTATGTTTGTCCTCGCTGCTCCAACTTGATCTTGATATCTAAGATTCTTATCATTGTTTGACACCTGCAATGCAATAGAAAACAAGACAAATAACTCCTACTCTACTCTCTAAGATTAGTCCAATCAAATAAATCTATAAGACAAACATATGTAAAGAGACATAGGTTATAAGGAAATATGCCAAGCAATATATTAATGATAACTCTTAAATAAATACTTACAGACTTTAGATGCAATTGTAACAACTTCCCCAAGTCCCTCTCATCCATCCCTTGTACAAAACTCCCAAAAGCATAGGTTTGATATCCTAAATGTTTCTCCCAATACCAAAAGTTTGATACCTCAAGTCTGCACAACCTTCTCCATGGAAAGTCCTCATTATATAGTATTTGGAGTCTTAACCACCATGGAGAAGATCACTCATGATATCCACTAAAAAGGGATCTGAAAGATATATAGGGAGAAAATATCTCTTAAGTATTTTAGGGAGGAAATGTCTCTCAGGGATTTTAAGGAGGAAATATTTCAACCATCCATGAGATCCTCCACCTTCCCTAAAAAATAGGAAACCAAATGTGAGGTGGATTCTCAAACTTAATTAATTTATTTTTCATGAATATTAATAATAATTCATGTGCACTTGGTATTTTGGCCTTAAGTAATATAACCCTCCTCCACATTGACTATGGATTGTGACATAGGTTATTCCATGGTGTCAAGGTGTATGAGACACTTATATGACACTTACGACACTTAGAGAGAGGTACCTATGTGTGAAAATTTCATGTGTAATAGAATGAACCCTAAAGTATGAGGTCAGAAGAGAGAATGATGGCCGAAACACTTTACAAATATTTAATGCAAGGGTGTGGAGTTGGAAAACCTGGAAGAAGCTACAAACAACCATAAAATAATATTAAAAAATGTTCCATTTCTGATTTAGTCATACCTATGCTTGGAATACAAGATGGATCAAAGCACGACCGACGACCAATACACTTAGGATCCATGAAAAATATTGAATAAGGATATGACCATCAAAGATACAATGTGGATCCATAACTCCATGACACGAACTTATCATAGACATGAAAAATACATAGTGGAGCTATTAGATGATAAAACATAGCCACAGACCAATACAATGTGGATCTATGTGACAATGTATATATCTCCATGCTCAAATGATCTCCTTCCCATCCTGGGCAAAGCAGTTTAATAGAGTGAATGATCAACCCAGGTTCTTCATCCCAATCCCTATGTTTTAAAAATATAGAGAAGTGAATAGATGTTTTGATGTTAAACATGGTGCAAACCACTTGATTACTGGTCATTGGGGTAAATCATTAACAAGTCCGAGGGAAATCATCAATGATGTCAATGACTCCCAAGGTACCCTAGTACACTCCAACGAATATGAATAAATGATATGAGGTCAAACATTCGTGTAATATTCCGATCAAAGGTCAACGATGTAAACCCACTGTCAAAAGAGAGGAGGCCTTCCATTAGGGAATGAAGGTCCCAAGGTACTAATTGGTTTCTAAGTCTAATTCCTTGATGATGCGTTGAATTCGATAGGTAAAGACTCGTCAAAGGAGGGCCTTGATGTATCCCCCATCAATGACATGAAACAAACATAGAAAAGTGATGTAAGATGGTGAATCAAATTAGTATGGACTGACATAGAAAATGGAAACTGGCACTACTGCCGATGGATGGTTTGATGTGAAACTTCCCTTGAACATGATGAGGCACAAAAACTTGACTTGGCAGCATTGACTCGATGAGTACCAAAATTGTAATGTGATGACAATAAGAGCACTCTTCAACTATACGAAAAAGTATGGTGACACATGGAACTGGTACGACTCAAAGACAAGAAGATTACCCAACTATAAGACTACATGAAAACAGGTTCCATGTTCAAGGGAAAAAAAATATTCCATAAAGGATTCTCAAAAACTTGACCCACTTCCTTCAATTTTTTCCCCCACCTAGATAGATGAGTGCCTATTTTTAATTTAATGAGCTAGAGGAGGATAACACATCCTTGATATAACTCACCTTCGGTAAGCTCCTCTTCCTTTGTTTAACAAACTGGAAGAAGTAAGGGTTCATCCCCATATGAGCCCTTCAATGTGTAGTTTAGTGAGTCCAAAGAAGGAAAACTTGGTGGTTTTTCATGTTTAGAGAGTCTGAAATGATCTTAAAGGAGACTGCAGGGGGTTTCTTTTTCATATAAACTTTACTAGTCTGAAAAAGTGATAAAATTCTACTCGGTTACATTCTCATGTATTTACGAGAACGAGAAAGAAAAAAAAAATAAGATCGATATTGGTTTCATTTTTACACAAGCTTGAAATAAAATTAAACTATGCTTGTAAATTCCCAACGTAATTTCCAAAGTTTGGGATACCCATGGATGGTTGGTACTCTACCCCTAGCTTGAAAAGCTAGCGAATTAACTCTAGAATGGTAATCAAATAGAGGATACATGCCCCCCAAAGATTCAATTCATTCACCGACTTTGAGGTTTTCACCAATTTATGTACTAGATGGAGAAAAAGAATAAGAGTGGATGAAATGAAGGTTCAAATATGATACCTAACGAAAGAATCGACTCGAGATCTACGAGATATAGCTAAATATTTGACTCAATATCTACGAGATCTAGTGAAAAGACTCGACTAGGTATGAGAGGTGACTTATTCATTTTTTAACAAGCTTGACATGTGAAAATAAATATGCTCATGGCTTTGGTTTCAATCCCTATATTTATGTTTCATTTTTTAATGAGCTTTCCACAGAGAAGAAAACTATGCTCGAGAACTTTGTTTCATTTTTTAGCGAGCTTTCCACAGAGAAGCGAAACCATGCTCAAAACCTCTCCTTAATCATGGCTTCTAAAAGAACAATTCTCTAAAAGGAATACATGTCAAGGGACAAACATCAGCCATGGATTCGAGGAGATCTTTTCCATATGGAATAAAAACACTACGGAAGGGATACATATCGACGACCTCGATAAGGATTGGGAGATATGGCTCTAATAGCCATATCGAAGAGATGAACATGTCAAGTACCTGATCTAAGTTAGTAGAAGGGATAGATTCCCTCTCGTGCAGGGTTGATTGCATGGGGCAGGTCGTTACATAATTGACTTGTGTTGGGGCAGACATTGTTGGAATGTAAGGACCATTCAGGGAAGGCGGATGCTTTACCATCAAATGAGGGTCAATGAATGAAAGTTGGTCGATCATTACTATGTTTATTTTGTGAGGGAAACACATCACTTGAAAAAAAAGTGGACAAACATGATCTCATAACATAGACATAGTCTCTCCATAGGAGTAGGTTAAATTCCAAGGGGACGTGAACTACCATCACATCCACATAGACCGTTTTTCCTCAAAACGTAACCAGAAACTGGGGAAGGATCCCTAAACGTTGACTTTCTCTTATGTCAAAGGTCAACATATTTTGAGTCACGGGTGCAAGTTGTGGGGAACCAAAATATTGCCAAGCATTCCCAGATAAGATGCTTACATAATAATCTTCGTCTATTATAGTCCTAGGAATACTCCTATCACAAACCTTCATGGTGATTTGGAAAGGGACGTAAGAAGGAAGATGGTGTTCTGTCAAATTATTCCAATCAATAGAAATCATTTGTTTTCTCAGAGGGGATTCCATCAGGACGAGAGGAGTGCCCCCTTATCGAGGTGAATAAGTATTAACAAGGTAGACCTCAGCGACCTCCTCACTCTTTGAATGAGGAGTGGTATCGATCGATGATGCAACTAGGTCGACCACTTTGGTTACACTCTTCAAAGGAGGAGTGGGATCGATCGGTGACAGAACTAGATCAACCACTTTGGTTTCACTCTTCAAAGCAAGAGTGGGATCGACCGATGGAGGAACCAGATCGAACACTTTGGCACTCCTCAAGGGTGGAGTGGAATTGATCAATGACGAAACTAGATCAACCACTTTGGTTTTACTCTTTAGATGAAGAGTGGGGTTGAACGATGATGGAATTGGATCAACTACTTGGGTTTGTGGTTCAACTGAGGATGAAACCAAATTTACCACCTGATCAACCAGACTAACCAAGGATGGAATCAGATTGACCAGTCCATTAACTAATGATGGTTTAGGATAAATATTACAATAACCAGTTGGAATTTGAATCTTTTCCAAAATATAAGAAGCCTCATTCATATGAGGGAAAAGGTGAGAGTAACGATCACATTTTCATAACAAGCAAGGAAATTTTACAGTTCTATTCTTATTACGAACCTTAATGTCACTAGCTAATGGAGTGTCACCATCATGTCCCATAGGGGATGATGACATGGAAGACCATATTTCTAAGACCTTTGGGAGACTAGGGAAATCCCTCAGAAAGTGGTCACCCTTACAAAGACTACAAGGGAATTTTGTAGATTTTAACCTTGTACAATATTTACTACAAATAGATTTTTAGTAAAAGAACATAAAAGATACAATGGCAAATAAAAACATTACACAAATATTTTTCCCCTGGAAAACCAACATATTCTATATTCATTCATAGTGATACATTGTTTACAATACAATATACATATAGGAGACAGCGGCACCCAAAACCCTAACCCAATGACCTAGATTAGTCGAAAACCCAAATTCCTTAACCAGAAATAGAAAACCATTGGAAAAGAAACCATGTTCCGAAAAACCACCTAAATATGTGACACTACTACTCGTGCAAATAATATAACAGATACCCAACAAATTTGGGTTTAGGATGATTCATTTTAATCTTTTTGACTTTATCAACACTACCAATACGATTAATCGCAGTTGGTTTCTTGGATCCAATATGATCTGATGTGGTTGGAGGCTTGGTCCCTTTCTATTTCTTCTTCTTCTTATCAACCTGCCTACTTGCTTTAGAGATTTCACTAGGCCAAGAAGGAGAAAAGGAAGTTGAGTTGACGGGTGAAGGAGAAAGGTCGACATGAGGTTGATGTGTGGGTGGTGTGCTTACATCAAAAGATCTAGGTGCATTTAAAGTACAAGGAATATTCGATATCACTAGAGTGGGAACAACCAAACCAGTAATCTGATCGTTATTCCCAGAAGAATCAGTGTGGAAATGCATGGAGGACCAACATTTCCAAAAGAAGAAAAGGTGAAAGGTTCCCCGCAAAAAAGGGTTCCTCCATTGGTACTCCTAGGTGTTCACTCCATTGACACTAACTTGAACTAAGTTCCACTAAGGAAACAAAACAACACATGCTACAAATCTTAGAAGCAAACAATCAAACAAACCTCCCCTCAATGAAACCACTAGTTGGTGATGAAATACAACATCGCCAGATCAATATAGGAAGGGGCTGGGATAGAGAGGGTGGATCAGCTATGTTGGAGACCTGCTTAATGGACTTACTCCTAGGTGCAACCTTCCACACAATAATCATGGATTTACCATCTAAGGAGCCCGAGTGAGTTTGACCAACGTCTGTTCCGTTGGAAGATTGGTTGTTGTCATTGATGTCAACCCTAGTCATGGGTTTTGGACCGCAAGATTGATGAAGGTATTTGGACATGAAGGAAAATGCACATGTAGATACAAGACCCATGGATGGATATTATACATCATGTTGTTTCCGGTGGTATGTGGCACATCACATGGATCCTCATGGTTAAGGAGAAATAAATTTTTGAAGATGACAAAGTGAATTGAAGAAGGAAGTACATGTAGGCCCTGAAGATAATTAAAGAAAAGAATTACAAAATCTGAAAGTGTCAGGTCGGACCTAATGTCAAAAGTAAGTGACATAAATGGTATAAATAAATGTCATTATACATTCATTTTATACACAAGAGAATTTCAGAGGAAATCAGAAGTAAAGAAGGTCGGATTTCAAGGGAAGATGAAGTCTTTTGGTGATGTGTTCTAAGGTGTTCTGGGTAAAATAGTCATAAATTCTTCATAGATAATCCAAATGATGTGGGATGAGTTTCATTTGAAAGAGTAGGGACTTTAGTTTCTTGTGTGTGAGTTTCATAATATGGCGTTAATTATTGAGCGTGGGGCATTCTGTGTAAGTTTGGTCTCCTGAATAAACCAGAATTGAACAAGGTGTACCATTCTCTCTATAACTTGTTTTTGGGGAGGATTCAAGGAGTGAAACTTGGAGAAGCTTCAGAGAATAGATTGATTAGTATTAACTATAGGATCAGAGTACTCCAATAATTGAAGAATTGTAGAAATTGAAGAAGTCTCAAGAAGCATTATTAGGTTCTATGCGATGATTGGTTGATGGTGATGATTTAATGTAAAGTTTTATTATCTCTCATATATTCTTGGGTGGAAGGAAGGGGCAAGGATGGAGAGTTAAAATATCTCATGATATTGGAGGAATGTATCTTCCTCTTGGAGGTTTATCCCTCCCTTTATATTTGGAAGTTGTAGGTACCTTTGGAAGTCATTACTTCCCTTGAACACTAACTATTGATTATTTCTCATATATTGTGCATGTTGTATTCTGGTGTATTGGTGTAACTCTTATACTATTGTTTATTTCTCATTGGATATAATTAAATGGTTTAAGTATAAGTTGAAAAATGTTTTAAATTGTACTTGATACTGAGTCATCCCCCACTCAGTATCAACAATTTGTATCAGAGCGGGTTACCGTCATTATAGTTTAGCCACTGAAAGGAAGATCCTAAGACGAAATGGAAGACAAAATTCCAAATGGGATTCCACCATTTGATGGAAGCAATTTTGAATACTAGAGTAATAGGATGTAAACTTACTTGAAATATCTTGGGGAATATGTTTGGTTCTCAATTTCTTCAGGATACAATGCTTTGAAGAAACCAAAGACTGCAACTCAGAAGGAAGAAAAAAGGAACAACAAATTGGCAATAGATACCATCCTGGATGGATTGATGGATTCAGTGAAATCCAAGGTGGTATCATGTGAATCATCAAAAGAGATTTGGGACAAGCTAAAATACCTTTTTGTAAGGGAAGAAGCAGAAGAAGAAGAAGAAGAAGAAGAATAAGTTGAAGCAAATTACAACATCTCATATTTCAAAGAAGAAAATAGAGGTCAGTTCTTTTTATTTAATTGTGAAGGAGTAGGTCATGTTGAATTTGAACTTACTCATCCAAGGATTGAAAGAAATTAAACTGAAGAAGAAAATTCCAATGAAGAAGAAAAAAATCATGAAGAAAAATTTATTCGAAAAGAAGATGAGAATCTTAAAAAGTTGAAGCATGTTGAGATTAAAAATAGCAATCTCAAAGACACGCAAAGAAAACTAAGAAGTGAATTGGGTAGTTGTGAAAAGACAGTTGTAAGCTTGAAGAAACAATTAGAATACTTTGAGAAACTAAGAGAAGAAACCATTTCCTTGAAAAATCTATTGAAGAAGAAAGAAGAATAGGAGAAGTAAGGAATGTCCAAATGATGAAGAAAGAAGAAGATTGTGAGAAACTTGAACAAGAAGTTGTCTCATTGAGGAAGATCTTAAGAAACTCTCAAGTGCCAAAAAAATTAATACATCTTGGATGCGTGGGTGAAACTTCATAGAAATAATATGCAAATACCAACAAGAAGGTTGAAGAAAGAGCTACACAAAAAGTTGATGAGAAGTAGACCAGGATACCAGAAAGAAGGAATGATTACAAAAGAGATGAATATCCAAGAAGACCTCCTACCTTCAGGAATCAAAGAATCTTCAATCAATATGAAGGAAACTACAGAATAATAGATCATGAACCTAGATGGACTACATCACAAAGAAGGCCACTTACTCCAAGGTATCAAAATTTATTTCTTGGTCATTGTTATACTTGTAAATATTTTGGACATAAGGCAATTAATTACAGAATCAATGAAAGGAACAAATACGCAAGAAAAATGAATGGTGTAAATAGAAGATATGGAAATAATCGTGGATTTTTCAACAAAAGTTATAATTTATTTTCCCCATTGATGGACAAAAATATTGTATGCTACAAATGTAATTATCTTGGACACAAAGCATGAGATTGCAGATATATGAATGAAGATGTATCTACGCCAACCACAGTATGGAGAAGGAAAGAGATTCCAAACAATGAATATTTTCGAAAAACATTAACCATTTAAGAATGTAAAGAAGAAGATGAATGGTACATAGACAGTGGATGTTCTTCACACATGATCGGGGATCAAGACAAATTCATCAGCTTGAAGAGAAAGGGTGGCAATGTTGCATTTGGAGATGACTCATCTGCCAAAATACTTGGAGAAGGTGTAGTAGAACTTGGAATAAAAAATGTAAAAGAAAATAATGTCATATTGGTTGAAGACTTGAATCATAATCTACTCAGTGATAGTAAAATGTGTGATCAAGGATACACTCTTACGTTTGACTCCCGAAAATGTAAAATCGGAGAAAATAACTCAAGAAGATTGGTTGCAACTGCAACAAGAAGACCGAACAAGATATACATCCTAGACATGAAGACGAGAGAGAAGATAGAAGCCACATAAAAGGATTCCAAGGAAGAAAAAGTCCCAAAGACCAAAAATAAGGATGAAGTATTATTGAGTGCCACATGTTCAGGGGGAGCAGCCCCAAAGAATAGAGTTACCTTTTTCCATTAAACTTAGGGGGAGAAGCCCTACCCTTTTCCATTGATCTCAAAGGGGCATATAAATTGGGATCATGATGATAGGGGGAGAATGGGTGTTTCCATCAATGACAAAGGGGGAGATTGTTGGAAGATTGCTTGTTGTCATTGATGTCAACCCTAGTCATCAGTTTTGGACCACAATATTGATGAAGGTATTTGGACATGAAGGAAAATGAACATGTAGATACAAGACCCATGGATGGATAGTATACATCATGTTGTTTCTGGTGGTATGTGGCACGTCACATGGATCCTCATGGTTGAGGAGAAATGAATTTTTGAAGATGACAATGTGAATTGAAGAAAGCAGTACATGTAGGCCCTGAAGATAATTAAAGAAAAGAATTACAAGATAAGAAAGTGTCAGGTCAGCCCTAATGTCAAAAGGAAGTGACATAAATGGCATAAATAAATATCATTATACATTCATTTTATACACAATTCGATTTTTTGAGGAAATTAGAAGTAAAGAAGGTTGGATTTCAAGGGAGGATGAAGTCTTTTGGTGATGTGTTCTAAGGTGTTCCGGGTAAAAAAGTCATAACTTCTTCATAGAGAATCCAAATGATGTGGGACAAATTTCATTGGAAAGAGTACGAAATATAGTTTCTTTTGTGAGAGTTTCCAAATCTGATGTTAAATATTGAGCATGGGGCATTATGTACAAGTTCGATCTCCTAAATAAACTAGAATTGAACAAGGTGTACCATTCTCTCTATAACTTGTTTTTGGGGAGGATTCAAGGAGTGAAACTTGGAGGAGTTTCAGAGAATACATTGAGTAATATTATCTACATGATCAGAGTACTCCAAGAATTGAGGAATTGCAGAAATTGAAGAAGTCTCAAGAAGCATTATCACATTCTATGTGATGATTGGTTGATGGTGATGATTTAATGTAAAGTTTTATTATCTCTGATATATTCTTGGGTGGAAGGAAGGGGAAAGGATGGAGAGTTCAACTCTCTCTTGATATTGGAGGATTGTATCTTCCTCTTGGAGGTTTATCGCTCCCTTTACATTTGGAAGTTGTAGCTACCTTTAGAAGTCATTACTTCCCTTGAGCAATAACTATTGATTATTTCTCATATATTGTGCATGGTGTATTGTGGTGTATTGGTGTAACTCTTATACTATTGTTTATTTTTCATTGGATATAATTGAATGGTTTAAGTATAAGTTGAAAAAGGTTTTAAATTGTACTTGATACTGATTCACCCCCCTCTCAGTATCAACATGTTCCAGGTACATTGAAGACTTCCCTTCACTATCACCTCATGTAAGGACCCTAAATATTATGGCTACTAATTTCACCAAATCACAATCAACCTCTAGGCGGATACAATCGACAGTCGAGTCCGAACGTATGGGAAGGATAAACAGTTTGAATTCCTTCAAGAGAATTGAGGAAACGTGGACCAATAGAACTCCATAGGACCCCGAACAGATTCTTAATTCATGAAGCACCAAGACCAAACGAATATAGTTTGACCTCAAGAAGAACCCCCAATATACGATCTTACTACTATGAACAGTTATACCTCAGAGGGATAATATTTTTTTCTCTCCTGAACATGACCTAGTGCATAACCCCTATGTTAGAGGGGTATTCCAGCTATGATTATAAGAACAATTGGATTTAATGATCCCTACCAAAATATTGTATGTTTGTATTCTGGATTTGGAAAGTTATACTCACAAACTATTCCAAATCCCTACACTTGCTAATGTAAGTTCGCTACCAGAAAATATAAAAATGTATGGTCAATTTTATAAGTGCTTCATTTTAGGGTTGTTGTTTACTCAAGGGTGTGAAAGTGAAACTGATGATGTTAAGCCTTGAATCCAAAATAATTCAAAATATGATATGAAAATATTTTTCTTCAATGAATCCTGCATACGGGATGGAGAAGAGGTTCATTTTTTGTCAACAAAAAACACCCAATTCCCAAACTCAATTTGCTAAATGCAACCTAGTTATCTACACTACCCAAAAAAAATATTGCAACTATATTTCTTTGTTTGATTCTAATATATAAAGACATCAAATGCAAATCCTTTAGCAATCCTTTACTTTCAATCAAAACAAAGAATCAGATGCAGATGCAAAAGACATGAAGCAAAAAGGGCTTCAAACAAAACATGCACTCAAAACAATGAGAATTGAAAGAAAACAACCAGTAGGAGATACCTTGTTTTTAAAATAACTCAATCAAGGATTATAAAATGAACAACCATTCAAGAAATACAAGAAATTTCAGAGAAGAATACAAAAACTGATAAGGAGAAAGAGAAATCACTCAAATTGTCCTAACAAAACAAGAAGCCAGAAAGAGAAATATTGCAATTTGGAAAGGTGAAAGCTCAAATAAATACAAAAAAGAGTGATAAGTATCAAATATAAACCCAAAATACGTCACAAACTAGAATACAGACTGTGGGAAAGACCTCTGCAAAATAGACAGAAACAATTGAGTAGAAAAGGACATAAAACATCAAAATAGGAGATGAATGCTCCCTAACTCAAGGGAAAAGAGAGGTATAGAGATATATAAATATCTATAGGGGATCACTTATTAGAGATCAACACTCTGTGATGCACTAGAGGGGATCACTATCCTTCCCTGAAATTCAAAACAGAGCCAAAATCCTGAGAAAAACTCCCCCAGAATTCAAAGAAATTGGTGAAAATACTAGTGAAGATGGGAGAAAGGAAATAGATCAATAATAAAAAATAAAGTGATCTAAAATATGGGAAAAATGTAGGGATAATCCAAGGCAATAAAAATCATTGTTTCTCCCCAGTGGATTCACCAATTTCTATTATGGGAAAGTCCCCCTACGGACAGGTGAATATCCCATTGGATTCTAGACCCCTATACCAAGATAGAAACGTAAAAATGGACACTAACATTCCTTTGAATATAAATAACTAACCAGAAATATAAAGAGAAGGAAGAAAGTAAGATGCACCCTATTCCGATGTTTTTCCTCACTTCTCCAACTTGAGCTTGATCTCCGAGCTCCTTAGCATTGTTTGACACCTACAATGCAATGGACAACAAGACAAAGAACTCCTACTCTACTCTATAAGATTATTCCAATCAAATCCATATATAAGAAAAACATATGTAAATATACATAGGTTATAAGGAAATAGGCCAGGGAATATATTAATGAGAAATATTAAATAAATACTTACAGATTGTAGATGCAGTTGCAACAGCTTCCCCAAGTCCTCCTCATCCATCCCTTTGCACAAAACTCCCAAAATCATAGGTTTGATATCCTAAAGATTTATCCCAATACCAGAGGTTTGATACCTCAAGTATACACACCCTTATCCATGTAAATCCATCATTATATAGGATTTGGAGGCTTAACCACCATGGAGAGGATCAATCATCAGATCCACTAAAAAGGGATCTGAAAGATATTTAGGGAGAAAATATATCTTAAGGATTTTAGGGAGGAAATATCTCTAAAGTATTTTAAGGAGGAAATATTTCAACCATCCATGAGATCGTCCACCTTCCCTAAAAAATAGGAAACCAAATGTGAGGTGGATTCTCAAACTTAATTAATTTCTTTTTCATGAATATTAATAATAATTCATGTGCACATGGTATTTTGACCTTCATGTAATATATCCCTCCGCCACATTAACTAGGGATTGTGACATAGTTTATTCCATGGTGTCAAGGTGTATGAGACAATCATATGCCACTTACTAAACTTAGGGTGACGTACCTAGATGTGAAAATTTCATGTGTAACACCAATAAAGGCACAAAAAGTAAACATTGGGACGAAAAAGAATCCAAAGTTTGTGCAGATAGGATATTATTGGAGTGATGAAAATATGAAGAAGATTGCATATTTATTGTGTGAGTATCATGATCTATTCCCAACTACATTATCAAAAATGAAGGTGATAGTTGCGAAATCAGTTGAGACGAAGATCCCTTTGAAGCCAAGTACTAAACTAATGCGACAGAGATCCTACAGGTTAAATATGAAGTACAAAGAGGAGGTGAAACAATAAATAGACATGATTTTTTACACAAAGATCATTGAACCAGTCGTGGACTCATAATGGATAATTCTAATGGTGGTACACGATAAGAAAATAGGAGGAATCAGGATTTGTGTATATTTTTAGGAAGTTAAATGATCATGTCTGCATGATCCATTTCCAACACCATTCACAGATGAGGTACTGGAGAATGTAGGAGGGAACAAGGCTTATTATTTCACAGATGGATTCTCAGGGTACCATCATATCAAAATTGCATATGAAGATAGGTATAAATATACTTTTACGACATAGTGGGGGAGCTACCAGTACACAGTGATGCCCTTTGAACTGAAGAATGCACCAACATTGTTGTCAAGAGTTGTGGTTGCAGCGTTGAAGGAATTTATTGAAAAGTTCCTTGAAGTGTACTTAGATGATTGGACTATGTTTAGTGTACTGAAGGATCACATCAAATTACTCATATTAATGTTGGATAGGTGTAGACAATGTCGTATTTCACTGAATTTAAAGAAGTGTATTTTTTGCGCACCTTTTTAAATCTTTTTGGGCCATGCAGTCTACAAGCACGGATTATTACTAGATCCTGCCAAGATCCATAGATTTGGGCACAATACTATCTCAACCAAGGGAAGGAGACATAGATCACTCAATTACTTTTTCAAGTAGGAATATGTCCATAACAGAGAAAAATTACACTACAACATAAAGGGAGGGATTGGAAATGGTATATGTGTTATAGAAGTTTAGACATTATTGATTGGGTTCTCACGTTAAGATGTACATAGACCATTCTTTACTAAAATACTTAGTGAATGAGCCATTGTTGGTGGGGATAATATGTAGGTGGTTATTGATGTTTCAAGAATACAATTTTGAGGTTGTTGCGAAACCAGGGAAGTTAAATGTAGGACCTAATCACATATCACGCATACTATTAGGATAAGTTGTGGGGAATCTAGATGAAAAATTTCCAGATGCACAATTATTTGTATTTGATATGGTGGATGACTACATCATAGACACCATACAGTTTCTAAGTACAGGGCTAGCCCCACCCAAAATGAAAATTTCACAAAAGAAACAATTAGTGTTTAAAATACCAGACTATCAGTTCATTGCAGGGAACTTATACACGTTAAGAGAAGATGGAATATTAAGACGATGTGTGTTGGAGAATGAAAGGACTATGATACTCATAGAAGCACATGAAGGGATTGTAGGAGGACACTACATCGGTAGAGATATTGTGCAGATGATCTTGTGCATGGGGTTATGGTTGACACTTCATAAGGATGCCAAAGAATATTGTGAGGCATGTGATGTATGTCAAAGGGCGGGAAAGCCATCCAAGAGGGATGAAATTCATTTACACCCACAAGTTACGTTGCAAGAATTTGATAAATGGGAAATAAAAATTTTGGAGCCAATCAACCCATCAATAAGAATACTAGAAG
This sequence comes from Picea engelmannii, assembly GCA_009831015.1. NCBI lineage: Eukaryota > Viridiplantae > Streptophyta > Pinopsida > Pinales > Pinaceae > Picea > Picea engelmannii. Next base: position 366,841 of record ML781260.1, read on the forward strand.
TGAAGTACATAATCGCTGTGAAAGATTATTTGACTAGATAGGAAGAAGAAACACCAGTCACAGATTGCACCATGGAGATTGATGCACAATTTCTATTTGATAATGTAGTCGCACGATTTGGATTTCTGCACATATTACTCAGTGATCGAGGAACATACTTCCTAAATAATACAATTGCAACATTGACTGAGGAATTTCATATTCATCACTAGAAGAGTACATTGTATCACCCTTAGGATAATGGGACAGTTGAAGATTTTAATAAAATTTTGGAGAATTCTTTGACAAAGATCTACAATGTAGGGAGAGATGATTCATACTTAAGGGTTCATGTTGTTTTTTGGGCATATGATTCCAACCCCGCTTCTCCTGGGGTTGCGCGACCTCCCGGTCAAGGATCTTAAATTCTTGGAGTTGAATTAGCTCTCTGAAACCTTAACGGTCTCATTTGTAAATAACCACAGGTCTCTTCAGTCCTTCGGTGCAATTTCTATGACACTCATGACCTCTCCCTTCGCACTACCGGGTGATTAGTGTTCAGGTTCTATCTCCTCCTCCGTTATCTCCTTCCCACATATGACCTCCTGTTGTGACCTAGGGCCTAGCTTCTGAGTGCTATGAGACTTCGCACTTCACGAACTCGTGAATTAGTTTTCCTCTCTTCTTCCGATGTCTGAAATTCTGTACCCTGCTTGCCTCAAATCAATAGTCCACAAATTTCTATGTTTCAACGGTACATATCAACTCTTCGCAAATAAGGACTTCATGTTCCACGAAATTGGAAAAAAAATCTCTTCTCCTTTCCAAATCTACAGATCAGATTAAACCCTTGTAAATGAATGACTGTGATTTATTTCATAATTTGGACTTCGGGAGTTTCAACTTTCAACCTTTTCTTTCCTCCCAAATGAATGGATTATTTACACATTTCCTTTTGAATCGAATGGCTATAATTTACTTCAAACTATCAAACGGTCGACGTTTATTTCATCCCTCCGACTCTCCGGGCTTCGGGAGTTTCAAGTCTCAATCTGAAAATCTTGAAGTGATTTCTCAGGAGTTCATAATCTATCGCCATGTATCCTTCTGGATTACATGGTCCATATCTCCTTCAGGTCTTTGGCGATCTCTCCTCCCATTTATACACAGATTTTAAAGCTCGTGCACTTTTCCCAAATCCAACGGTCTGAAATAATTCATCTCCTCTTGGATAGATCTTCACCCTTCACCTTGCCCAACCTTCGTAAATTCTTCTTCTGAAATATTTCTTCGACACTTAGTCGATTCCTGATTCTGTGTACTCCTTGCAACCGACCTCTACACTTTCTTGCAAGAAAAACCCAAGTTATTTCTCCGAGTCAAAGACTTCGCATACACACTCCTTGCACTTAACATGCACACTGTGCATTCAAAAGTTACACACTATCTCTTCTAAGATTCGAGTTGAACAAGAATCTCTCACATGCACTCCTTGCGTTCAATATCCACTCCTTGCATAACTTATAGAAGAGAAACAATTTAAACTTATTCAATTCTTCATAAGTTCATCCATTCATCATGAACATCATACACCCACAAAACACATAACAACAGTAAAACTATAAAACAGTATCAACGTTGTAGAATTGGATCAACTTCCTCTGTTCTATTCATTCCAAAAAACATGATTACATCTTCTATCTTCTTACAGACACAAAAATGAAATACTTGTCTAAAAACCGAGAGCACTCTTCTCTCTTCTTCCTTCTATCTAAGTTCTATCACCTTCTACTTTAGTGGTTACCTACTCAACTTAATTAAATGCAACCTAATGACTAATCAGGGAAAATATCCTACACCTATAATATTTTATAGTTGTGTAAGGATTTACAATCACTCTGTCATTTCAAATGGTTGCCCAAATTTACAAACAACTAATTTAATTAACGAGAAATTCAAAAAATCTCCACACCGCTACCAAGATGGTTAAGAGTCGGTTTGGTTATTTCAATGCATGAAGTGTCGAGTTCACTTCTACCTCCGCTTTTCTTGATTTGGTAGATATGCTCCAACATCATACTCCTCTTGCCAAAATATTCATGGGCTCCTGTCCATGAGCTCTTGCACTTTTTTTCCGTACTTCAAAATACTAGGTTCATTTACCCAACTTGAATCTTCCATTGGGTGATCCTTCTAGTTCACTAAATATTGAGGGTGAATCTTTCTTATGGTTTTCCTTCCAAATCTCTATTCCAAAATTTTCTCCATCTGAGGTTTTCTACTGTGGGAGTCTATTGTTCCCACTAAATTTCTTCATGATCATCTAATTCTCCTATGACATCTCTATTATAAGTATACAAATCTGCAACGTTGAATATCAGTGATATTCCAACATTGTCCGAAAAATCTATCTCATAAGCATTTGCTAAAAAAATTCTAAGGATATTGCATGGACCTATCTTCTTCATCTTCAACTTATTATATGTTTCTCTTGGAAACCTTCACTTTCTCAGATGAGCTAAAACTTCATCTCTCACTTCAAATTGGACTTCCCTTATTTTTTGATCAACTATGTCCTTATACTTTCGATTACTATCATGTATCTTCCTCCTAACTTGATCATGAAGTCTTTACATTTATGTAGAAAAATATTCTACTCCGACACTCCTAAATTCATCTTGTTTCAAATCTCTCAATTCTGCAACCCCTCTTGGTTGTCTTCCATATACTATCTCAAATGGACTTTTTCTAGTGCTCATGTTAACTAAATTGTTAAATGCAAATTCTTCCTGAGCCAAAATATGATCCCACTGACGACCTTGTTCAGTGACTAAAATCCTTAACAAAATTCCCAGACTCTTGCTCACAACTTTAGTCTGTCCATCTGTTTGAGGATGATATGTTGAACTAAAATATAAATTAGTTCCCAGCCTCTTCTATAGAGTCCTCCAAAAGTGTCCTACGAACTTAGTGTCCCTGTCTGTAATACCCCAAGGATGTGCCCCAATTGTATTTATAAATTGTAAATGTGTTTTGTAGGATGGTGAGATGAGTGTTGACAAGTTGGTTTGATTATGTGTTTATTAGGTCAGAGAGCCTAAGTTTTAAAGGCCAAGAGACTAATTTTGTATATGTAACTATGCAGATCATTAATAAAATATAAGCATTGTTGCATGCAGACCACGGAGAAAGAGTGATGGGGGACTAAGATTCCACAAGGTTGGTTAAGGGAGGAGGATAAGTGTGTGGGCCTAGGGGCTAACCTAGGGGGATTACCTCTAAAGGGGATGATAATTTATTATTATTTCCTGAAGTCTAAGGTGGACATGTTGAGTTTTGTCCTAAGTTCCTGTAAAGGGAATGTGTGCTAAGTGGAAATCATGCAGATCTAGGAAGAAAGGTGTCCACCTTGGCAAATGTAGTTAAAACTAATGAGTAATCCATGTTGGGGGGGGTCTATCATTATTTCATCCTCCGCCTTAGTTCATGGGGATTCCCGTCTAAACCCATTTTTGGCCTCTACGTCTATATCTACATAATTGCACATAGTGAAGGTTGTTTGGGATTCCATTTTCCCATTCTCCATCTAAAATCGATGGTCTCTGTCACCGACCTCTGTACATCTGCGGTCACCCAAGAAACCACACCTGTGAAAGGGACAATAAAAACCGACCTATGTGTCCTGTGAACCCAATCAGAACCCATGGATTGATCCACATCTTCGGTGAAGCCCAAGTATCCTGTGTATTATATGTGTCATGTGTGTTATGACTGTGGGTTGTTGTGGCCAACCAGTTCCTGGACTGAGTGTGGGTTGTTTTCATCGTTTGTTCCTTGTTGAGCCTTGTTGTTGTCCTCCTTGTGTGAGAACAGAGTTGAAGGAACAAGTTTTCAGGCCTAAGTGCAACACTCTCTTCAAGTGAGGGAGGTGGTTGTAGTTGAAGAGGGAGGTTGTCAGGCCTGTGAACAACTCTCCCAGGTGAGAGAGTTTTCTTGGAAGTGGTTTTCTCCCATAGAAAGTCCAGCACTAGCTACAAATCTCTGAGAATTATTGATCCAACCTATTGTCGAGACCCTAAGAGGGAGGTAAAACAGTCGATAGACTGTGTGACAGTGAAGGTGTATACTCTCGGGTGGAACAAGCATGTGGGGAATGGCAGTCCATGAGTAGTGGGTGTAAGAAGGCTTCTAGAGAGAATCCTTCTGGTTGCATTGTGAAGTTTCCTGTAACCTCTGTGTAATATAGGATTCCCTTTCCCTGGGTGGAGCTTAGTCCCATCTCGGGGGTGACCCACTACTAATCATGATGAGCGACGTGGTCTATGGATGGGAGGTTCGTGCAAGGTCTGTACGTAGTTGGTGGATTTACTCCAGCTAAAAGATAAGTAACCGTCTGTGCTTAATTTATACGTTATGCATGTTTCTTCTATTGATGATTGAATGTTATCATGTCTTCCATTTCATGTGGATTTACTGTTAATCTTGTTGAATCTGAATGGTAACAGTAACTCTATGTTATGTGTTTAATTTCGATTAAAATGCATGGTATATATATTTATATGTGATTTTTCGGCAGTGGTAGCATTACTTGACCTCTATGGAGGGTCGGGGATGCTACAATTTGGTATCGCAGCCCAGACAGAGCTGAGTAGTGGAATTTCCCAAGATGGTTGATGGTTGGGGATGTTACAAATTAGTATCAGAGCATGGTTACAAGACTGAGCCTGGATGGGCCATGTTAGTGGAAGTTGAAGAAAAATTTTCAGAAAGAATTGTTTTCGAAGTAGAGAAAATTCGAGTTCAGAGCCAAGGTTTCAATGTTGAGCCTGGATGGGCTTGGTATGTGGTCATTGGAACCAATCTTTCAAAATGAAATTGTGTCTAGAGGACCAATTTCGAACCTCAGAACCTTCCTGAGTGGCAATAAGTTACCTTGGTCGTGTTACGAAGCTCAAGAGGAGTAGCGGTGTCGTAAAACCATAACAGAAGTGGTATTAGGCCATAGAGTAATGTGGACCTTATGATCAACTCGGGAGAAGGAAAATACGTCATGACCATCATATGTGGTAATGTTGCAAGGCAGTTAGCCATGAATTCCTTTGGAAATCCGCAGAGTAACAAAGTCTGTTCTACACCGTAGGATCTATTCGCAAGGAAGGGAAATCCTTTACGACTATTATATCTAGAGAAGGTGTAGAAGGGTTAACCCATACGCCCTTCGAACTTCGCGACATCAGTGAATTTTGATGCCAGAAACAACAGAAGGGTCGAAGCTCGAACCTCCAAAGTGGATCTACATTGTAGATCTGGAGAGGAGAGCTCGACCGTTGGACCAAGCCAATGTTAAAAGATCAAACGCAGTAGTGAAGGGAGAAATCTTTCGAAGAGCCGAAGTAGTGAGTCATGATGATGTCACTTGGTTTGACGTGGACACATGGGTTGTGTGCCACGTATAAGTGGGTTTCGAATCCATGGAAGATTGAATTTCCATATGGAACGTGACGTGTGACACCCATATGATTGGGCCACGAGTCAATCACTAGTATTCCGCCATGTGGCACTCCGTATGAGCATATTTAGTGGGACCCAAGGTTACATAATGAAGTTAAAGGTCATAGGACCCACACTGGTGTTGATCACGATACATCAAGATCAACAGCCATGAGGCATTGTGGGGATCCAAGTTTCACGAGAGTTAATTCTCCAAGGTGGTCTCACAATCCAAACCCTAGTTTCACCAAGGGGTTACGTGTTAGCGTCTGAAGAATTTTGGGATGAAAGGCAAGTTACTCCAAACCCTCATTGTATGGCCCCGTAATTGGAAGAGCACTTAGCGATGTGATGTAATGAAGTCACCAAAGATGATTGGGAATGTTCGGAGATTAACAGTTTGGGATGCATGAATGTGAAACCCTCCAAAGTCTCGGAGCTTCAAAGTTATGGAACTCAGACACTTAAGGTTCCATAGTAAGTGTCAGCCATTAGATACTGAGTATAAGTGGATGGTTGATCCACCCTATGTCGTGAGTTCGGTAATATGGAACCTCGAGAGATTGTTGTGTGGTACTTGGAAATCTTTCGAAGCTGAAGGCCTGAAGACTCGAGTAAGCACCTAGTGACCGAGCGCTTGGTCACGACCCATGGTTGCAAGGGTTGGGGACTGAGAGAAAGGGTATAGTTCCCGAAAATGATTACAGAGCAGAGAAGAGATCGAAAAGAAAATGAAATCTGAATGTTTTCTTAAATCAGATTGGTTTGAATGTGTAAACCGATGAAGTATTGAATAAATTTCAATTGTTTCTCTTCTTTGATTTTTCGAGTGTAAGAAGTGCACATTGTCCGCAAGGGGTGAGTTGACAGAGGTAATTTAACCTCATAGAATCTCAGGAGACATATCATTGAACCTTCATCAACAGAAGTGTAAGGAGTGCACAGAAAGAACTTTGTGTTGAGTTCAGAGAGAGATAGAGTCACTAAGAACTCTATAGGGATCTGCTAGGTAGGCATCAAGTGAGTGAAAGTGTGCACAGAGATAAATCTTTGTTGAGTTCAGGGAGAAGCATATCAAAGGAAGATACTCATAGAGTTTTTGAACACTTTGTAGAAAATGCTCAGTAAGGTGTGCTTTGAGCAGAAGGTTGCCAGGAGGGCACACAGTTTTCATTTGAAAGGAAACAGAAGGGCCAAGACCCTTAGGAGACTAGGTAATTTGAAAAGATCAGAAGAGATAATGAAAGGAATTCATGGGAGATAGACTCATTCTAAGTTCTAAATATCATAAGAGATAATCCTTACGAGAGAGAAGACAAGATCCAGGAGGCATACTCGCAGGAGAAAGTTCAAAGGACGAAGCCTTTGAACACTGACAAAATATTCCAAGTCAAAAGAAGTCAAAATCTCAGGACGTAGAGTGACATGAGCCATCAGATTGGTTGTGGGGAGGAGCCTAGACCATTAGATCAACATCCAATAGAACAAAGGAAGCGTAGAGGAGAGGAACAGATCCCATGCATTAGGTATGATCACGAAGGACCAACAACCATTAGATCCATAGGTAAGCACATGAGACTTAATCCTTGTGTGTGCAGGAGAAGTGGACTTGTCAAAGTCCGAAAGCATCGAAATGATTTGGGACTATCCATCATCAAGGAGGATAGGTGGCGTAAGATCCACAACTTCAGAAGTTTGTGGACACGGAGGAGGATAAATAGTCAAAGTAAATCTTGATCGTTGATCTAAAAGTGGACGCATTGCGCCAAATCTGGAACTCCAGGTATGAAGCACTCTAATGGAAAGAAGAGGGTGATAGCGCCAAAGTCCTGAAGGATATCTTGATCTTTGATCGAGGAGGAGTTTGAAGGACCATCTATCCGGTCTTGGTCGAAAAGAGCCAAAGTTTCAAAGAGAATCATGGTCATTAATTTGGAGAGGACGCATGGTAGAAGATCTCTCACTCAGGGAAAATTCACTATGGATATTTTTCTGTGTGGAGATGTGAGAACTCCTGAAGGCCAGAGATACATAGTTCATTAGAACCATTTGTTTGTTGAGGAAAGGTATCATTAGATCTTCCACTCTGGAAGATTTTCATACAGGGAAAAGAAGATAGTTGAGAATTGAAACTCTCGAGGGCTGGAAAGCTAGAATCAACCATAGTTGTTGATTTGGAAGGGACCTAGGTGTTGACAGATTGTTTAGATCTAGGATCACGTGTAGAAGGAGGATAGAAAATAGTCATTGATCAAAAGGTATCGCTGAGGAATTAGAGATCGACAGACAAGCTATATTGTGGGGCCAGAACTTTCTCAAATGTTAAAAATCTAAGAGTGGGCCACAATTTATACCATAGTTTTAACAAAGTGATGCGTGGCAGCTGGAGGTGAATTGAGGTGAGAAACGAGGGTTGGCCTAAAACCACTCTTGACCACGCACGCAATCAGAGTTTTCCATGAGGTCATAGACCAGGGTCTTATGAAGGAAAGGACTAACGCAAAAGGGGCTAGCACCTGAAACTTGGAGTTTTGGAAATGCACAGGAATAGTTTGCGGGTATGACAGGACCTGCACCTAAAGGAGAAAAGGAGGCCTATGTATAATTATTTTGGGTTCGATCATGAGCCCAAAGAGTCAATTTGCCTTAGCTTTTGGAAGGATCCTTTCACTGGGAGATCGGCAGATCCCGCTGAGGTAGGGGCACTGCATCGAAAGTGCTCAGGGAAGAAATAGTCATGTACAGTGACTACAGTGGGAGCACAAGAAGATCCAGGAATCCGGGAAGAATTGTAGACTTCTGGGATCATCAAGGAAAATTTTTATAGGGAGAAAGAATCTGTTGCAATTTCTATGGCAGCAAGTATGTTACGGCTTGTTGGGTCAGCCAGAGGAAAGAACGCTTGCATGTTTGCAAGTGTTGTTGGTGATGTTGTTACATAAAGAGTGAAACAACAAAGAGATGAAGTGTTGGTTATAAGTTTGATAAAATAATCATGAAAGATTCTACTTCCATCAGACCTTTAGGTAGTATAAAACTTATTAATGGAACTCATGCATGTACGAGTTTTTATTACTCTTTTTGCATAATTATTGAAAGGAAATTTAGGTAAGAATTTCCTCAACTAGAGTTATTTTATAAAATCACATGATTATATTATTGAATGCTTACCACTGGATGTGGTAAAGGCTGGAGGCCTGTATTAATTCAGATATTTTATCTTCTGAATGCACACACTGACAGAGTACAATGTCATGTTAATTTGATTGTGGGCTAATAGCCAAATATTTAAAAGATAATAACTTGTTGTAGGAATGAATGCCAGTAAGCTAGTCATGTATGAGACCAGAACCTCGTTGGATATGGAAAGGTTATGAGCCACACAGATACTAAAATCTTCCTACTTTTAAATAAAACTTGGGCTGCAACCTTTTTGCTAACACTAATGAACACCACGGAATTATATTCTTGGTGTAGTGTTCGGGCCGAAAAGGAAGGCATCCAATTAATTGGGAAGACAATAGGAAGTGTGTGGAGAATGTGTCAACACATTGGACAGAATTCCAATGTATGGATGGTGAGATACATGACTGAGATAAATAGAATTATGTAATTCAATGCAGGGTGCACTGAATAAGTATGCATTGAGAATTGTACTCATCCATATTAAGTGATATAATTGTATACTAAATGCATTGATTGAATGTGTTTGTAAGTACATGCATATATATTATTGCATGGAAATAATTCTTATTAACAGCTGAAATGTTGAGAACTCATGAAGCTGAGGACATTTCAGAAGTGCTAGACATTGCAACAGGAAGGTTGCAAGTCAAATAGTCACATGAGCATTGACTACATGATCTTTTATTGTTCAGAAAAATAAGCAATGAACTTACTATTATTAATTATGAACATGCATATGCATAGAATGATGATTCATTCTATTTTATTAAATTGTTTGGTAATTATGATTGAATTGCTAGATGGATGAAATTCTAATATCACTACATAATATTTTCTACATATTGCAATTAAATTATAATGTACAGGAAATACTAACAATTGTTGGCAGTATGCAAGATGAAGCCTTGCAGAAAAATGGTATGTAGTGTGGTGCATGTGGAAAACCACAAGGATGGTTGTATTCATCGTATGGAAACAACCAAGATGAATTATGAAATAGAATTTCATGTTTTTGGGAAATGATGAATTCCCTTTGAACTAAGTTGGAGTTCCTAAATGAATTGTTTTATGTTCTCTCATGATAACTGCATGTGGTTGATGAAGATGAAATGATGTTGATTAAAGTTAGAATGTTGACTACAAAGAGTAGCCTAGGGAAGTTGTTGATTGGAAACCTTTCAGAGAAGTTGGAACTCCGAGAGCCATGGTGCTCTGAGACTTCCTGAGTCGGCTTGTTGTTGAAGCCCAAGGAAAGGGAGGTGTAACAACCAATGGACTGTGTGACAGTGAAGGTGCACACTCCTAGGGTGGGACAGGAATGTGGGGAAGGAAAGACTATTTGTCGGAGTGCTGCTGAGCTTTGGTACCTTGGTCTAGACCATGTTGATATGGAAGTCTTCTCAATCAAAAGATAAGTACAATTCACTATTTATTGTATGTTTTGTATCTAGTATATAGGTTATAATGTTATTAGAATTGCATGTATATACATATATATACATTGCATATATTCTTGCATTACCTACATCCATGAATGTGCATAATGTATTTCATCTTTCATTGTTTAAGAAATATATACCTGATGCTAATCATGTGATCGATTGGAATGTGATTCAAGTGGAGCAAGAAGGTGTCTTCCAAGTGCATCCGGTGCACATATTAGACCGGAAAAGAAAGCAGCTCCAGAATCGATCCATAGGGATTATAAAGGTCCAACGGACCTGGTACGGTATTGAGGATGTGACATGGGAGCATGAGGATGCTATGTGGGAAGAATACCCACATCTTTTTGAAGATTTTGGAAATCTTGTTGATGTTGTGCAAGTAAGTTACACTAAGGACAGTGCAAAAATAAGGGGAGGGGATTGTAATACCCCAAGCACATGCCCTAGTTGTATTTATAAATTGTAAACATGTTTTGTAGGTTGGTGAGCTGAGTGTTGATAATCTGGCAAGATTATGTGTTTATTAGGCCAGAGAGCCTAAGTGTTAAAGGCCAAGAGCCTGATTTTGTATATGTAACTATGAAGATCATTAATAAAATATCAACATCGTTGGCTGTAGACCAACCATGAAGAAAGAGTGATGGGGGACTAAGCTTCCACAAGGTTGGGTAAGGGAGGAGCCTAAGTGTGTGGGCCTAGGGGTTAAGCTAGGGGGCTTACCTCTAAAGGGGATAATAATTTATTATTATTTCCTGAAGGCTAAGGTGGACATGTTGAGTGTTGTCCTAAGTTCTTGTAAAGGGAACATGTGCTAAGTGGAACTCATGCAGCTCTAGGAAGACAAATGTTGACTTAGGCGCATGTAGTTAAAACTGATGAACCGGCCGTGTTGGGGGGGGGTTCTGTCATTCTATAATCCTTCGCTCGAGTTCAAAGGTATGCCCGTCTGAACCCGTTTTTGGCCTCTGTGTCTGTATATGCATAACCGTGTGCAGTGAAGGTTGTTTGGGCTGTCATTTTTCCATTCTCCATCTGAACTCATTGGTCTATGTCACTAAACTCTATATATTCATGGTCACCCAAGAAACCACACATGCGAAGGGTAAAAGAAAAACCGACATGTATGTCCTGTGAACCCAGTGAGAACCTGTGGACTGATTCGCGTCTTATGTGAAGTGTGAGTATGTTGTGTATTATTTGTGTTGTGTGTGTCAGAAATGTGGGTTATTGTGGCCACACAGTTCCTGGACTTAGTGTGGCTTGTTGTCATCGTTTGTTCCTTGTTGAGCCTTGATGTTTTCCTCCTTGTGAAAGAACGAAGTTGAAGAAGCAGTTTGTCAGGCTTGTCTGCAACATTCTCTCCAAGTGAAGGAGGTGATTGGATTTGAAGAGGCATGTTGTTAGGCCTGTGAACAAGTCTCCCAGGTGAGAGAGTTTGTTGGGAAGTGGTTTTCTCCTAGAGAGAGTCCAAAACCAACTACGAAGCTCTGAGAATTCCTGATCCATCTTGTTGTCGAGACCTTAAGAGGGAGGTGAAGCAGCCGATGGACTGTGTGACAGTGAAGGTGTATACTCTTAGGTGGAAAATGCATACGGGGAATGAGAGTCTGTGAGTAGTGGGCATAAGAAGGCTTCTAGATAGAATCCTTCCAGTTGCATTGTGGAGTTTCCTATAACCTTGGCCTCTTCTAGGATTCCTTGCCCTGGGTGGAGCTTAGTCTCATCTCGGGGGTGACCCACTTTTGAGTGTGATGAGTAGTCTGGTCTATGGATGAGAGGTTCGTGGAAGGTCTACACATAGTTGGTGGATTTGCTCCAGCTAAAAGATAAGTATCAGTCTATGGTTAATTTATACGTTATGTATGTTTGTGATATTGATGCTTGAATGTTATCATGTCTTCCGTTGCATGTGGATTTACTGTTAATATTTACTGAATCTGAATGGTAACAATAACTCTGTGTTATGTGTTTAATTTTGATTAAACTGCATGGTATATATATTTATATGTGAAGGTTTTGCAGTGGTAGCATTACCCGGTCTCTGTGGAGGGTCAGGGATGCTACAGTTTTGTATTGTAGCTAAGTCAGAGCTGAGTAGTGGCATTGCCCAGGCCGATTGATGGATGGGGATGTTACACTGTCTAAAACTATACTTCTAGGCAATCCATGTAATCTCACAACTTCTCTGAAAAACACATTGGATATGTGTGTAGCATCATTTGTCTTCTGGCATAGTATGAAATGTGCCATCTTAGAGAATCTAATGACCACAATGAATATGGAATCACTCCCCTTATGGGTTCTATGTAATCCCAATACAAAATCCATACGAATTTCATCCCAATGCCTTTCTAGAATAGGCAATGGTTGATACAAACCAGTATTTTGTCTCTTCCCTTTTGCATGTTGACAAATATTACATCAGTCTACAAATTTCTTCACATCCATGCTCATACCTAGCAAATAATACAAACTACTCAACTGTGCAAATGTTTTTTTATGACCAAAATGTTCGGCTAGACCTCCACTATGTTTTTCTTTCAACAAATTATCTCTCATTGAGCATCTTGGTATACACAATTGACTTCCTTTAAACAACAATCCATCCTGGATCAAATATTTTGCCCATGAGTTGTTATCCCTCAACAAAGGATTTTCATATGCTTCATAAGCCTCATTAAAATTTGGATCTTCCTGATACATTTCCCTAAGGTGCTCAAACCCTAAGGTCTTCACTTGAAATTCTTGTATAACCAAACTCCTCCTGCTCAAAACATCTGCAAATTTATTAGCACTTCCAAAAATATGTTTAATGACAAAAGTCAAATTCTGCATGAATTCTACCCATTTAGCATGCCTCTGATTCAACTTCTCTTGCCTAGTAATGAATTGCAAAGATTGATTATCAGTATACAAGACAAACTCTTTTGGAATTAAATAATGTCTCCATTTATTCAAATCTTGAATCACTGCATAAAACTCCTTGTCATATGTAGAATATTTCTCCTTAGCGTCATTCGATTTTTCACTAAAATAAGCAATTGACCTATTATCTTGACGCAAGATGGCTCCAATGGCTATTCCATTTGCATCACATCTCACCTGAAACGTTTTTCTAAAATCTGGTAAAACCATAATTGTTTGTTATGTTTCCAAAATCTGGTAAAACCATAATTGTTTGTTATGTTATCTTATTTTTCAACACTCTGAAGCTTTTCTCACCTTCCTCTATCCAATTAAAAGACTTATGTTTCTTTTTCACAGTGTCCATTATGGGTGCACATATACCACTAAAATTTCTAATAAAATTTCTATAAAAGCTTGCTAACCCATGGAAACTTCTCACCTCAAATATGATCCTTGGTGACGACCATTCTTTGATTGCTCTCACCTTCTCTGGATCCATATTCACTTCATTTGAAGAAATCACAAAACCCAAATATATGAGTTTTGTCTTCAGAAAATAATTTTTTTCAAGCTTATTAACAACTTTTCTTGTTGCAATCTCCTCATCACTAATGTCAAGTGCCTTAAATGTTCTTCCTCTGTTTTTCTGAAAACTAATATATGATCAAGATATACAATGAAAAATTTACCTATGAAGTCTTTCAGTACCTCATTCATCAACCTCATAAATGTGCTTGGAGCATTTGTCAATCCAAATGGCATGACTATTCATTCAAACAAACCTTCATTTGTCTTGAATGTTGTCTTCCATTTATCTCCCTCTCTCATTCTTATATGATGATATCCACTCTTCAAGTCTATTTTTGAAAAATAGTTTGCTCCACTCAAACAATCCATAAAATCATCCATCATGGGCAAAGGGAATCTATTCTTGATGGTATCTTGTTGATGGCTCTAGAATCAGTACACATTATCCATCCCCAATCTTTCTTTGGACTCAATACAGTCGGTACTGCACATGGGCTTAGACTTTCCCTGACCAAACCTTTATCCAAAAACTATTGAACTTGATTCTTAACTTCTTCATTCTCTCGAGCTGTCAACCTTTACATTTCTTTATTTGGAAATATAGCTCTTGGAATCAAGTCAATATGATGGCTAATACTCCTAATGGGTGGTAATGAGTGAGGTAGGTCATCCACTACTATGTCAACAAAATTCTCCAACAATTCTTGGATTTCTTTTGGTAAAACAACCATATAAGTATTGGTAAGGATAAATATCGACTTCCTCACTAAAACAAATTTCATTTATTGATCTTTACTGATTTCCTTCAAGAGTTCCTTCCCACTCATGAGAAGTATTCGTGTGTTGGCTTCTTCCTTTTATTTCTTCTCTTCTATTGGTAGTAACATGTGGGTTCTACTATTTTTTTCTAGATTATAATTATTCTTCCTCCCATCATGAATGACAGTCCTATCAAACTGCCATGGTCTCGCTAACAAAATATGACAAACATCCATGGGAATTACATCACACAGAATCTCATATGTATAACCTCCTATTTTGAATTCAACCTGACATTGTTGAATTACCATTACTTGATGTCCTTTTTGCAACCACGATACTTTATATGGACTTGGGTGTGCAGTTGCATCCAACTCCATCTTCTCCACCATTTCTTTATATACTAAATTATCAGTTCTCCCATTGTCTATAATCATCTGGCAAACTTTATCCTTTGTTTTACAATTAGTCCTGAACAATCTCGTTCACTGAAATGAGCTTTCTATTTATTTCTCTAGTTTTATAAAAACTTTCCTCATCATAAGGTTTTGTCATCCTTCTGTTGCTTCAGCTTCCACATTCTTCTGAGCTTCAGAAATGTGTTCTTAACATGCTCCTTCTTTATTCCTCTCAGGGAATTCCCAAGACATGTGTCATGTATTTCCACGGGCATAACATTTAACTCCACCTCCTCTACCTCTTCCTCTTCCTTGAGGAAAATAATTTCTCCCACCAAGTGGTCTTCTTTGGGAACTTCCTCCCCTTTCAAGGTGACCATATGATTTCTAATCCTCATCCTTATTTTTCAGTGCCTTATCATAGACAACCCCCTTACCTCTAAATTAAGCCTTTTCTTTTGTTTCACTGACTCTGGTTCCTGGCCAACATTTCTTTTGCCTTCAATGAAATCTTATAATCATATCCCACTATCCTTACGGTCATCATGCTAATCTCATCCTGGATTTCATAACTCAAGACATTTATATACCTGGAAACTTTTTCATCATCCTTCTCTCTTTGTCCAATCCTAATATTTAGCCTATAGAATTATTTTGTATACTCTTTCACTGTCATACCCATCTGTCTTAGATTCTACAACTTTGTGAACAAATTTATCTGGTAATCCTTAGGTATGAATTTAGCCTTCAGTTTGGTACCATCCTATCCCAATTATTTATCTTTTGTTTTCCTTTGCTTCATCACTCTGTCTACAGTTCATCCCACCACAGTGTTCTATGTCCCTTTAATCTGGTGACAACATGTCTCACCTTCCTTCCTTTTTTCATTGACATCTTCATAGTCGAAATACTTGTCCATGGAACTTATCCAATCCAATAGCTCTTTGGAATCCAAGCTACCTTCATACATTGGGACATCCATCTTCGCTCTAGCTCCCAACTTCATAACAACTTTCAAGAAGCACTCATCGCCTGCATATTCCCCTGTAGATTCTTAAACTTCTATTTCTTCACACTCTTCATCACTGACGTCTCTAGCAACAAATGTTGTCCTTTGCATTACTTCCATCGTTTCCAAACTTGCACAAAGTTCTCTCACTTCCCTTCCTACAACAAGATTCACTATAGGTGGATCTACGCGTATCCTTGGTGGCATTATTTCAACTTCTCCTAACACATAGAATAAAAATTCAAGTTTTTTTTTTCAGGCTCTAATAAAACTTGATGCCAACCCCCCTTCTCCTTGGGTTGCGCAACCTCCCGGTCAAGGCTCTTAAATTATCGGATCTGAATTAGCTCTCTGAAACCTTAATGGTATCATTTGTGAATAACCACAGGTCTCTTCGGTCCTTTGGTACAAGTTATATGACACTCGTGGCCTCTCCCTCCACACTACTAGGCAATTAGTGTTCAGGCGCTAACTCCTCCTATGTTAGCTCCTTCCTGCATATGACCTTCGACTGTGACCTAGGGCCCATCTTCCGACCACTACGGGACTTCTCACTTCACGAAATCGCGAATTAGTTTTCCTCTCTTATTCTAATTTCTGAACTTATGAACCCCTCTTGCCTCAGATCATTGGTCCAAAACTTTCCATGTTTTAATGGTCCAGATCAACTCTTCGTAAATCGAGACTTCGCGGTTCACAAAATTGGAAAAAAAATCTCTTATCCTTTCCAAATCTACGATCAAATTTAACCCTTCTAAATCAACGACTGTGATTTATTTTGTAATTTGGACTTCAGGAGTTTCAACTTTCAACCTTTTCTTTCCTCCAAAATGCACGGATTCTTGCCGCGTGTCCTTATGAATTAGACATCTATAATTTACTTCAAACTATTCAATGGTCGATGTTTATTTCGACCCTCTGACTCTCCGAGCTTCGGGAGTTTCAAGTCTCAATATGAAAATCTCGAAGTGATTTCTCCGGAGTTCATAATCTATTGCCACATATCCTTCTGGATTATGCGGTCTAGATCTCCCTCAGGTCTTCAGTGATCTCTCCTCCTATGTATACACAGAGTTTAAATCTCATGCACTTTTCCGAAATCCAATGGTTTGAAATAATTCGTCTCCTCTTGGATAGATCTTCACCCTTCACCTTTCCCAACCTTCCCAAGTTATTCTTCTGAAAGATTTCTTCGACACTTGGTCGATTTGTGCTCCTGTGCACTCCTTGCAATCGAACTCTACACTTTCTTACGAGAAAAACCTGAGTTATTTATCCAATGCAAAGACTTCGCATATGCACTCATTGCGCTTAACATGCACGCTCTACATACAAAAGTTCCACACTGTCTCTTCTGAGATTCGATTCGAGCAAGAATCTCCCTCACGCACTCCTTGCATTCAATATGCACTCCTTGCATAACTTCTAGAATAGAAAAAATTGAAACTTATTCAATTCTTCATAAGTTCATCCATTCACCATGAACATCATACACCCACAAAACACATAACAACAACAAAATTGTAAAACAATATAAACACTATACAATTGGATCAACTTCCTTTATTCTATTCATTCCAAAAAACATGATTACAACTATTATATTCTTACAGAAANATTCACCATGAACATCATACACCCACAAAACACATAACAACAACAAAATTGTAAAACAATATAAACACTATACAATTGGATCAACTTCCTTTATTCTATTCATTCCAAAAAACATGATTACAACTATTATATTCTTACAGAAAAAAAAAATGACAATACGTGTCTAAACACTGAGAGCACTCTTTGTTCTTCTTCCTTCTATCTAAGTTCTATCACCTTCTACTCTAGCGGTTACTTACTCAACTTAATTAAATTCAACCTAATGACTAATCAGGGAAAATATCCTACACCTATAATATTTTGCAGTTGTGTAAGAATTTACAATCACTCTGTCATTTCAAACGGCGGCCCAACTTTACATAAAAATAATTTAATTAATGAGAAATTGAAAAATCTCCACACCGCTACCAAGTTGGTTAAGAGTCAATTTGGTTCTTTCAATGCATGAAGTGTCGAGTTTGCTTCCACCTCCGCTTTTCTTGATTTGATAGCGATGCTCCTACATCATCATACATGACTACAAGCAAGAAGTTGACAAGGAAAACACCTTTTAGGTTGATATATGTGAAAGAATAACTTATGTCGATGGAGTTTATTCTACTTAGCATGCACTTTGCAACAGTTACTGATTTTCCAAACTCTGGTGCGGTAGAGGAGATATTTTCACAGTTAGTACATCTTGAGGAAGATCGGTTTGTCACATGCTTCAATCAACAAGTTTAGAAGGAAAGGGAAATGTCATGGCATGATAGACACATTAAACATAAAAAGTTCCTAGTGGGAAATTTAGTATTACTCTATGACAGTAAATTTATGCAGGATCCAGGAAAGTTTTGAATGCATTGGTTAGCCAGACCTTATGTGATTCAACATGTGATGGAGGGAGGTGCTACACAGTTGGAAACCGTGAATGGAGAAGGCTTGGGAGGAATGGTGAATGGGATTTGGATGAAACTCTATAGATATGTACTACGGTTTGTGCATTAATATGAATTGCGCAAGAACAAATGTATCTTAGTAGTTGTACTATAGTAGGAAGGTTAAATACAAAAGAAAAAAAAAGGTAGAAAAAATAAAAATAAATAAAAAGGGGAAAACCAAACAATACAAATGTAAACAGGAAGAAGTATTTCATAGAAAAAGGAAGTATCACACAGATAACCGAAACAATGCAAAGTCATTTAAGTGCGTGCAAAATTCAAGCGCGGGATAGGAACCATTAATGGAATTAAAGAACATAAACACTAGTTAGAAATCCATAAATGATGAAACATACTATAGATGCATAAAAATAAATAGAATACATCGTCAAGGATCAAGAAAGAGTAGAAAATCACAAGAAAGAACCGACAAAGGATTTGGCATTAATTGATCTAAAAATGAAGAAGACTTGAAATCTTGAAATTATTTGCAAGTAAATTTTATGTGTTAAAAGAAAATGGATCAACTTTGCGACACATTAATTAAAGGATTACTCATGAAAGATACAAATAAACAGCAACATAATCAATGAACATAAGCACATAGACACAACAATTGATAAAGGAGTTCACCCCTCTCTTGGGCTACATCTCCTGGTCCAACTTCCAATGGATCATTATTATTAATTTCTCAAAGTGCTCAAAAATGTTCCTTGCAATGCTCAAATTGACCAAAAGACTGCTCCAATGGCTTCAGAGCGTTCAAAACCCCCTAGCTGGGCTTTTTCGGCACCTCGTTTGGCCAAAAAATGAAGAAGTTAGGCCTCCTGGAAGTCCCCCCTTCAAGCTTGTTGTCTCTACATCTACAAAACACACCCTTGCTTCATGAACCTAGCACACACGCAATTTAAAGCGTGAAAACCCAGCACCGGGCGCAACCGCGATAACGGTGCGAACTATAGGACGGTTATGGGCGTGCTAGCCCCTAACCGCCTAGCTCTCAGGCATATGGTCACCATCCAACCTCGGGCTAGTGAAAAAGAGGGCTCCGTTTTTCCAAACCAATGGAACAATGACAAATGGTGGGTCGTTGTAACCGTTTAAACCAAAAATCTGCGCGCATTCTTGTGTAGAAAATGGTCATATGTCATATATGGTATGCGACCACAAGCTCCATTCAAAACAAAACTCCCACGCGATATATATATGGTGACATGTAATAAACAATATGACTGTGGGTCGGGGCTAAGCCCCGGCCCGACACCCCGCCAAATATTACACAACATAAACTTAAACAAATAAAAGCCCGCATACATAATAATCAATACCGTGTGGGGTAGTGGTATCCCACACTCTACCAAAGCGTATATCCATAGGGTAGGTCTAGGATTCAACCCCCATGGACTCCATACAATTTTAACAACAACCAAAAACCAATACCAGGGTGCCACGTGGCAGCCCATGACTGGGCCACGTGGCACCTTACCATTGATCAAAATGATGCCACATGTTGCATTCTGATTCGACCACACCTGCCAATCAGAATCTACCACATCACCTCTACCATGTCAGCGTACAGACTCTACAACGTCAGCCTGTACAGACTGTACAGACTGTACAGTCAGCATCTCTTTTTTTTTTTGCCTGTTTGACATTCCCAACAGATTGCGATATCTCTTGCTCCCAACATCGGTTTGAGACGAAATGAGTTGCGTTGGGTTAAAAAATATGAGACCTACACTCTCGTTCGATTTGAAGCAATTCCGAGCACTTTGAATTTTTTAGCAAAATATGATCCC